>CAKALG010025883.1:0-15569 GCA_916700815.1 Helicolenus hilgendorfi | reverse complement strand
TGGTGTATGGATCCTGAGCTTTGATCCACCTCATTAAACCACATCTGATTTCTTAAACACACACATATCTTCTCCAACACGAGAGAATCAACATGTTTTATTTTCAGCCCACCAAAAGCAGTAAACACTATGGTCCCTCTCTCCCTCATAATGCTCAGTAATGTCCTATTATTAGTTTTCTCATTTTCAGTGATGGGGAGAGAGGGAGCCCCAGAGGCTCCTCACTTTCCCCACTGTCTCTCACTGATGGCCTTCTGTTGATGGATGAGGTGAGCCCGGTCCAAAAGCACAGAAAATGAAGCTTTCATTAGCCAACGTTACCAAGCAGTTGTGAGCCATCTCCCGAGTCCCTCACTCCGCGCACACATTACCTACACCCAAACAACAGCGCCTTTTAGATGCAATCAATGTGTTGCTCTCTTGCAGCCACCTCTGCACTTTCACACACTGAACTGCGAGTCAATTTACAGGACGAGAGGGAAGGAAGGAGACTCTGTAAGCTCCAGTAGCTGCTCACTGGTTGGGCTTTAATAGCCTCCTACTGGCTTTCAGGCACCTTTAATGTAAAATAAATGTAGAGCTGATTGGGGGAAAGGATGGTGACATGAAAACTAATTGGCTATATGGCCAATGATTATTGATTGTTAGGAACAAGATGTCCCTTGGGGATACAATCAATGGAAATCAGAGAGAAGGGGAGGGGTGTGCATGCAGAGCAAACCTGTAAATCTGAGGTGGATAAGTATGGAGGACGGAACCTGCCAAAATAAAAAATAAATGAATTCATAAATAAATGACTCGATAAAATTAATGAATATACGGAGCTGGGCATATGTCTATGGAGCCGGGAATGAAGACTGGAGTTGATAACTATGGAGTTGGAGTTGATAACTACTAAGTTGATGACTATATGCTAGCTAGCTAGCATATAGTCATCGTGATGAAGAAGAAAAGAATACAGAAATAAATACGTTTTGGGAAATAAATAAGGGGTGAAATGCAAAGGGAAAATTGTGCATAAATAAATAAATACATTTAAAAATAAATGCAAATAAATGCAAAAATACATAAATAAAAAACAAATGAAAAAATAAATAATCTTAAAATGAAAAAAAATAAATACATAAATGAAAATTAAACAGAGGAGTAAATAAATAAGGTAATTAATATAAACATAAATACAGAAGCAAATTAAACCAGAAATATCAATTTATGTCACATTTTATCAATTAATTCATTTCTACATTTATTTTCATCTTATTGTTGCTGTATATTTAATGACATAATTGATTTCATTTATTTATTCATATTTTTTTTATTTAGGCAGGTTTCCGTCCTCCATGGATAGCGGGCTCAACTTTATGTGGCTAACATTCTCTGTAGGACTTTGCATGCAGGAACACGGAGGAAATTTCACCCTCCGTCTGGTGACACTTCCGTTCCCAGGGCTGCATTTTACCCATGCATGGTTCCCTCCCTTTCCATCTGTGCACAGTTTGGGGCCGAGTTTTACCGCAGCATCACACTTCATGAATTACATTTTAATGCAATTTCCTCTTGACAGCCTCGTGGAAAAAAGTTCCTTGAGTCCCAGTCCCAGTCCCTACGCCATGCTATCTGTAAGTGCACCGCGAGTTCAAGGTGAATGAAAGCGTTTGGTAACACTTTCTTAGAAGTGAAAAGAGGAAAGACTCGCCTCTAAGTATCCTGTTTGCCTCTTTGATGTTCCTCAGAGAGAAGAGAAGAGAAGAGAAGAGAAGAGAAGAGAAGAGAAGAGAAGAGAAGAGAACAGAACAGAGGAGAAGAGAAGAGAAGAGAAGAGAAGAGAAGAGAAAAGAAGAGAAGAGAAGAGAAGGGAAGAGAACAGAACAGAACAGAAGAGAGGAGAAGAGAAGAGAAGAGAAAAGAAGAGAAGAGAAGAGAAGGGAAGAGAACAGAACAGAACAGAAGAGAAGAGAAGAGAAGAGAAGAGAAAAGAAGAGAAGAGAAGAGAAGGGAAGAGAACAGAACAGAACAGAAGAGAGGAGAAGAGAAGAGAAGAGAAGAGGAAGAGAAGAGTGTAATCGCTACAGCTGTGATAAAATATTCAACATATTGTAAAAAGGTTGAAACCACATTTAGAGAATCTCTTTATTATTCCGGCTCTCTCTCCCCCCTCGGTAAGACAGACGATACGCCATCCTTAAATATTGATGGAAATTTCCTTCGATTTGTCTGATTTATAAACACCTTTGATCTTCGCTCATTTGCCCTCGCCTGTGTTTTTCTCAAATATATTTCTCCTCCTAAGCCCAGAATTTCCAAAACAGTTGAGTCATAATGCAACATTGTCGCTGCAGCTCACTCATGCATGAAAAGCGAATTCAGTTCGCACGTTCAGTTCGCTCTTAAGTGCTTATATTGTATTGCTCTAAAGTACAGGCTTGTGTGTGTGTGACTGAGCGTGTGAGGTTACGTCTGTTACAGAAGCAATGAGGCATTGTGGCCCCGCTGGCTCTTTATGGGTCAAGCCCATCGCTGGCGACGCATTTCAATCAGCCCCATTTTAATCAGTGACACATTCACGACCAAGGACTCTGTGTGTCAACACTTCATGTAATGATCTGATCATAGACAGGACACCTCGCAGACACTCGACACACATCAATAACTCACCGGGCATGCAGTCTTTTACCCCCAGAGCCATAAACAACGTCTAATAAACTTCAGAGATACACACACCGGGATGATGACAGTGTCGTAAAAAAAAACACGCCCATTCGATTGCCACAATGAAGAGCAATGCATGGCTGCCGTGTGATGAAATGTGAGGCATCGCATGTAGCGATAACGAAATAAATCTTTGCAGCACATAGACAGACACTTGCAGCTATAGGGGCTGTATACCATGTTTATGTAATAAAGTGTTTTATGTGTGGAACAGAATATAGGTCACACACATGAATGCATCAATTTCTGTGATTGCTTGAGAAAAGAGAAATGAGATGTATACTGTAAAATACTGTATACTTTCGTAAAGCATATGATGAAACGGTAAATAGCTGCACAAAGAATGACCTCTCTGTCCTCACCACAACCCAGTCGCCCAGAAAAAATGTAGGCATTGTGCCCACAATGAATGTCGACGTTTCTGAACCCAACATACATTTCATATACGTTTCATTATCACCCTCGTTTCACGCTTGCAGAAACACAAAAATAATGTGTTAAAATAATAACGCAACAATGTAACTAGGGTAAATACATAACAACTGCCATTAGTGGACGTTCTTACGCAATGTTAGACCAAAAAACAGAGTGAGTAATGGATTTACATTCATCAGGTGGACACAAACTTAACTTCAAATGAATGATGTTGCTCAGATATTAACTCATTTACTCTTCAATCTAAAGGACTCATAGTTACAGTAACAGTTAGAGTGTGATTATACATCTAATCTCTGCATGAGAATGAGTTTATGTGTGCGATCCTTTTTTAATCTAGTGATGTATAGCCTGCAGTAAATCTACATTTAGTACCTTCTAATAGGCCGTGTTTGACAAGCTGGTGCCACTGGCTCCTGATCCCGAGGAGATACCAGGAGAGAGCATTTCAAATTCTCTGTGTGGGCATAATTTAAGAAAAGCGTGCTACAAACTATTTAGTTGCAGTTTTCATAGTGCAATATGTTTCTGGTGTGTGAACTCTTGTGGTTGTTAGATGTGAGCAGCTGGTAGAGTGTTAGACTGATGAAAGAGGGATGACAGCGGGGTGGAGGGACGGGAGATGGAGGCGAAGTGGAGAGCAGTGTGGTGGTGGTGGTGGTTGTGGGGGGTTATCAAACGCCAGTCTAATGAGCCATCTGTAGTGGCAGCCCTGTGGAGGCTACTCTGACCTGTTCACTTCCAAAATTGTTAGCATGCAAGATGACACCCACACACCATCATGTATCCCATTCTTGGGTTACTTAGATGGTCGAGTGCATTATGTTGGGCCAGTCATGTCATTTTACTACAAACAAGAAAAATGGCAATTCCTCCATGCAGTCAAGTCAATTTGATCACAAATCCCAAATTTGCCTCAGGTGGCTTTACAATCTGTACATGAAACGACACCCTCTGTCCTTGTGGGACCACAGTGCGACCCTCTCATCGGATAAGGAAAACTCCCACCAAAAAACTGGGAAAAAAGAAAAAAATGGAAGAAACCTCAAGACGAGTAACAGAAGAGGAGTTAATATTATTATTTGGTATGAGCCACTAACATACCTAAAATAATTATTTGTTTCCATGGGGGCAACAAGTTCTCATCCCAACTCGTCACATACTTCCCCTTGGCGTCACACCCCTTGGCGTCACCTTACAGGCAACAAAACCACTATAGTTAGGTTTAGCAAAGAAATACCTGGTTAAAACTACTACTAACTACTTAAAACTACTACATAGTAGTACTACATAAAACTAACCTAAGCCTAACCAGGTATTTCTTTGCACAGTGAAAATGACGCTGAACGTTGTGAACACGGGACACGAAGGAACGGCGTTCTCTTTCGCTTTTTAAATTACATCACCACACTCCCTGTGCTCTTTCCCGGAGAAGTTTACTGTTACCGTGGATGGGTTTACATTATAGTTAATGGAACGCCCAGAGTGTTTCATATCGGCGCTAAAGAGTGCTGTGTGCGGCGGTACCGAATGTCAACGGCAGTGACAAAGCCTCGGTATTTAACATCCTGGGAATGAGAACGGGCTGGTGGCGGAGCTTTAGTGATACATGAACTGAATAAGAGTGTGTGTGTGTGTGTGTGTGTGTGTGTGTGTGTGTGTGTGTGTGTGTGTGTGTGTGTGTGTGTGTTTATGAGGCTGTGAATACAACCTTCTTGTCTTTTGGGAGTGTGAATGTAACCCTTAAACACATGTCTTAGGTCTTTAGAGACCTCTTCAATTAAGCCTTAAAGCTGAAGTAGGTGAGATTGCAAATATGATTAAAAAAAAGTTATTTTTATAAAATGGTCACTACATCGTGACAGTAGTACATGAAACAGGTAACCTGAAAAAAATCATGTTCCTCTGTGTATGTATCCATCTGCCGTGAAAGATAAATATGTCTCTTCTATTCCCTCAACAATTTCCTCGTGTCAAAATGTCATAATTGTTGAAAGAAAAACATTTTCAAAAGATATGCAGGTAGGTATTAGCAGGTAATGTTGTGTTTTCAGTTTTCTTGTTTGGACTCATTTCGTGTCGCTCATACTATAAATGAATTCAAATAAAAACGAACTAATTTTTATCATCATTTATCATTTTCTCTAACTGCTACTTATATATTTTCTCCTCCCCTTTCCACCCCCTCACATACCTGCCTTACATGCAGTATATCCATCAGCTTAAGTGAGACAGGGTTACAAGCTACTGCCAAATAATCATTCCTCCGTTAAGGTCTAATAATCACCCTCTGGGATGTTGAACTGGCCGATCATGATACAGACGGAAAGACAATTGGTTCTAAAGACACCTAAGGGGCCCTGAGTGGTAGTCAATCATAACAGTGTGAGCTTCAGGGACTGACATGCAGCTCATTGACCCCATGTGCATGAGGGCAGTGGGTTGACTTTAAACAGCCCGGTTTGATCACTAATATATAAGATCCAGTCCAGAAATTGTCGTAAAAGTGTAATTTTACTGCATTATATATTAGCACTTTACTAGTGAATCGATGAAGAGGAACCACTGATGCATGTCCTTGAATATCGACCACGTCAGCTCCACTTTCATGGAAACATCAGCCATGCCTGCTGTGCATGTGTACAGAGGCAGAAATAACCATCTTCTCACAGGAAGGAGGCGCCATGAATAGGACGAAGCTGAGGAAGCAAACGTCGGCCTCTGTGCTGATGCGGAGCTGAACACTTAATGGAATTATTGTGCTCCAAGAGCCAGCAGCCACATTATCAATGCTTAGGCTGAACAATCCGGTGCTATTTTCTGTCCAGAGGCTGAATACCCCACAGTTATGGAAACGGGGAGGGATTACACAGAATGTGGTATAAAAGGAGTCTTTTCTACTTTCATCTGTAGCCAGTGACAGAGAGAGAGAGAGAGGGAGAGAGAGGGAGGAGCGTGTGAGCTGGAAGCTAAGGAGTCGATTTGTCAATTGGAGCACTGAATGGACGCCTCATCGATTCAGGATTTGTGATGATTACAGGGTTCGCCGCCATGCGGTAATGCAATAGGCAAAGCCCATCACGGCCCTTGCCGTTATCAGGCCGAATGATTTAGACCCTGTCTCGTTAATGACGGTCATCCATTCTGCTCAAATGGCTGGGAATTTATCCAACATGACGCTGTCACACATGAATAAACAGGAAAGCTCGCACACGTCCTTTAGAGAAAACGTACGCGAGAAGGGGATCTACTCTGTCCTGCGAGAGCTGACGCTGCATCCGCAAAACGCAATCCGAGAAGGTGTCACCGGCACCGTATCTCTGAATGATAGCAGGCGATGAGGGAAATTTACAGCAGGCCAAAGGCAGTCGTGTATGTTTTTAATCAGGCCATGTCTGAACATCCACTGTGGAGCAGTCCTGCCTCTGGCAGCACATCATCAGGGTCAGCAGGACCTCAGAGTTGCTTTAAGATTAAGATGAACGATGAGTCAGAGCAGACCCAAACCTTCTCTTTAACACAGCCTCACGATTAAATACACATCCTTTTTTTAAACGGTCTACCCACAAATGAATCACCTCGACGCGTCAAATGGCGCACTGTACTTCCTAAAGAAAGACGGAGGAGGGAGCAGAGCGGAGGGTGTTCAAAAAATGACATATTTGCTGCATTGCTATTCATGGTTCTCGCCCCGTCCATTAATTATGCTCCAGAGCGGTCCTTCAAAAACAAGCCTGTGTGAAGAGCTTCTCCATAAAAAAAAAGAGAGTCCTTCTCGGGATAACAGTGTTAACTCACCACAGTCCACAAAGTAATTAAGGCTCAGACATTAATAACTCTTGCGAGAGGGAGAAATTAAATGAAACACAGAGAGGATTTATTTCCTCATTCCAACTTCTATAGTGAATCTTATTTAATCTCTTTCACGCCGGTGTCTATTTTGAAAATTGCTCTCTTTTGCTCCACGTTACTCACTTCCTCTCTCATTCTGTAAGAAAAGACCCAAACATTCCTGATCAATAATGTGCCAGCGGAAAAAAATTATTTACTCCTTTTTTCTGTCTTCCGCTTTTTACCTGCAGCTCCTTCACTCAGATCGATGGATTTCAATTCCAGCAGCAAGGCATCTTTGTCTGAGACTGTAACACACTAGAATACAGTCATCTTCATCTAGATAAATGGCAACAAACATGATATACAGCTCCATATATACTGCCCTGTGTTAGTGGCTGGTAGTTTTGTCTTGAGGGTTAATTAACTGGCCATCAACACAAACGTCCCCCCCTAACCGTTCCCTCCATATTCCAGCTGAAGTACCTTTATTACTGCTGCTGTATTGGGAATAATGCCGGTGGCAATGCTCCGTTGTTGCTCCCCACAGAACGTGGGAGTCGGTTATTATTTTGGGGAGCTGTCAGCTTGGAGTCCTCCCAACACAGGGTGCCGTTAGTATTCCTGTGCTGATGCTGGCAGCGATTAGAGGTGGGGTGAGAGGCTGGCTGGGGAAAATGGAGGGGTGGCTCAGAGAGGTAATGGGTGCTGACTTACAGCCAATGATGAAGGAACGAAAACATTAGCCGACAGAAGGTCTGGGACTGAGGCCAGCTTGATCGGATCAGGTATACACTCATTCGGCTTTCCTACCAACATGGGGCTGGTGCAGGTGAATCTCTGGAAGTCATGTGCACAATTCTGCACCTGACTGTACCAAGGTAGAAAGTAAGGGTGTGAAGGTTGGGGTAGTGGATAAGCATGTCAGATTTTTATGCAAGAGACTAAGCTCTATCCTTTTTACTAACCATACCACGATGATTCCATAACTTTAACCAAGTGTTTTAAGCCCCGTTTCAACCGCAGGAACTAGGAACCTTTTGAAGAACTCATTGCGACCGCAGGGACCAGGGTCTAAATTAAGTTCCGGGGAAAATTTTCCAGGGCCTTTTTACCCCCAAAAAAGGCCCTGGTCAGATGGTAGGAACCTTTTAGTTCCTTGAAAAGTAGTCCCAGGTCTAAAATCACCAGGAACTTCTTGGTGGAATCCCAGGTCTAGTTGCCTAACACTAAACATACCTTCACCATATTTAATTTGCCATAAAAATATATCCCTACCCTTAACCATTGGCTGATATTGAAGTAAGCGCACATTTAAAAAAAAAAAAGAAATGGCATTGGACATAATCAGGTTTTGCAGAGTCATCCAATATCTGCCTTTGATTGGCGATTGGGTTGCATTAACAGGCCAGACTCCAAGAGTGTCTCAAATACAGTTTGTGAGCTGCTGCACTGACTCTTTGTTAGTGGACAGCAGTTGAAATCATTAAATCAATTGTATCTGTGCTTGAGCTAATTCCAAGATATGGATCAACAAGAGCAGGCTTTTAATTTGAAAGATGACATCCTCTGGGTTTTTTCTGCTAAAGTCTATTTGCTTTGATTCCTTTGTGTCTTGATGCTTGCACTGTATTGAATTTAATGATTGGTGCATGTCACTGTATGAGGCTGCAACATGGTACATGCTGCTACAATCAATATTTTGTGCTAATCAATATTATGTGAAACAGGTCGCTCAATGTGTCAGTTTTCTAGCTTGCAATTTTACTGTTTTGATTCAGTCTCACTGCTCTCATAGAGTCGTATTCAACCTCAGTAGGCAGCTGTTTACAGCAAAGAAGCTCTAAAAACCTACTGTACGCTACCTGCTCAGCACCAAAAGACAGACATACAGTATAAAGTTTGCAACTAGCTGGTGAACATAGCGGAGAATTTAGCCGTTAAAGAGACATATATTTCCCTCAGGAGGTGGTGGAGACCAAAAACAGAGAAAAAAGGAGAGAGAATATTGGACCTTCATCAGAAGACAAAAACACAACTCCAAATGAATACTAATGTTGCGTCTGTGGATGTGTAAATAGGGCCCTGTGTTAATGTTTATTGTTTGTTTCTGTTTCCAGTTAATGCAGGTTTAAAATCCATTTTTCTGTTAAGAACGCAGATTGGAAAATACTCGTCAAGCCCATTTGCACCTTGGACTTTGATTCTGATGTCTTCCCTATTTTTAGGAGGTGTATTCAGCCAAGTGCTCACCCTGAGCATGGATCTGTGAGTGGGATGATACAGTCTTGATACCCACCATTCGTCTCAGAAAATCATGTAGTGTGGATAACAGCCATTCAACTGCAAAATCATTTTTAAAATCCATCCTTTGAGCTTGTGTGAGCTTCTATGGTGTCAATATTTCTTTTAACTCAGCAGCTTTGCCACTTTGGTAAATAGAAAAAAAGCCTGATCCATTTAGAATGGCCGGGTCATGTGTGACCAGACTGAACATGGAGCTTTTCTGTTTGAGGGTTCAGATGGCAAAAAAACAAACAAACACATGAACATTTAAACCATGTAATATTTAAGTTTCGGTGTGTGACAAAACTTTAAATGTTATTTTGTTAGATTCTCTTTTTTTCAACAACAAAACAATTTAAAATAGGCTTAGTTAGATAACTTCGATAGTGCAGCACAGTAGGTTTTATTGTCTACATCTAGGGGTACCATAACCCTTTACTGTCACTTTCCACTGTCATCTTTTATTATGTATTGACTGTCTTATTTTTAAAGTGTCCTTGGGTGATTTGAAAGGCACTTATACATAAAATGTATTATTATTATTACACAGTAGCAAAGTAAAATCCCACTAAGCTACAAGATAAATATGCAGAGCTGTCTTTTATCACCTGGCCTCTGTGTGTAAATCTATTTCCATTACTCATACACATAGTATCTAAAGAGCACACTTGATGTCTCCCTTTGTGCACATCATAAAATGAAACTTTCCCTCATAAAAGTCCATGTGCACACGCATGCAGATGCACACACACATATTTTTGAGTGTATCAATCAAACGAAGGGCTGTAGTCACATTGACGTGTGCACTCAAACAGATGCTCACCCTGACAGAGCCATCATTTACTGAGGTAACATGGTGAAAAGCAAACACATGATTTATCAACAACAGACATGGTTCATTCCATCGAATGTGCCCGTTGGTTCATAAAATTGCACCAATGGTCACAACTACTGCAGTTTAAATCCTATGAGGTGCCACACAGAAGAGCTTATAGTCAGTTTCCTCTTAAGCATATTAAACACTCACCTTTTAATATATAGCTGCAATGTGATCACTTACTATGGTATAAATTAGATTTTAGTCCATGTTACTACAATCTGGAATAATCAGAACACATCACTCAAAAGTATTCCTATACTAGTCAGTTTTCAGTGTCAGCTCATGTTAATTTATAAGCAAGTATGTTTATTGATCCGTGGACGCATGGATCAATACAAGAAAGGAAAGCGCTGTTTGATTGAGACTGTCCTCACAAGAACGACGACAGCATTGGTCATTTCAACCAGTGCCACCCAAAAAAACGACATACAAAGTTTTCAAATGGAAGATATTGGGGTGGATGGATGAGTCAAAAACCATCTTAAAGAGACAGGCATTTCAGACAGAGGGTGAGTACAGGTATATTCAGACAGACGATGGAAAAATAATGTGTTTTTTTAACATTAAACCAAATAAACATGTTCTAATAGAAACCCAAAATACAAGTATGAACCTGAAAATGAGCATGATATATGTCTTCTTTAAACTACATGAAATACTCTTCTGTGAGCTATTGCAGATCTAGTTTGAACCTATAATACGTTATCTTGCGGTCAAAAAAGACTAGCCACTGCAAAGCCACAAAAGATCAGTAATGTTTATTATAGTTCCATGCTTCAGTTTAAATAAAGACATTTCACACCTATGCTTTTGTTTCAGAAGTGGAGCAGCTAGGTAGAAGACTTAGAGGTCATTGTCTTCTGTGTGTAACGTCATTCCAACCCTTTGAACTAAAATCCCATTTGGAAAAAAAAAAAAAATCCAATTTCCAGACTGCCTCCACTACTGTTTATTCATCGATTACCACTGTGAACAAATGCAATTGAATTTCCTTTAAAACATGCCGACACCTCTGTGTGACTTCCATCAGCATTTTCCTTCAGCCAGTGGCCACACCACAACCTTCCTCTGGACTGCAATTAAATAAAGCTGGGCAGAGACGAGGGCCTGATGAAATCATTAAACCTGCTCTCCTCTAATTGCTAATATGTCATTAGGCTTGGCTAGCAAAATGCTGCAGGCGTTACAGCTGGCCAGTGGGAGCGGGCAGAGGAAAGCCATTGAGGGTTAGGAGCAGGCCTGTGAGTGTTACGCATCACTCATTCACTCACTCATGGCAGCAGATATTTATCCAAATGATGTACATAATAGCTAACCCCCGTGGGTGCCTTTTCATTTGTAGTCAAGGCCATTCCAAATTCACAGGTGAAATCATTTTTCCTCTCCATCGATCCCTTCCCCTGGTGTGTGGTGCCCATCAATAAAGAACCACCCATCAGGTCTCCATCTGGCCCGGTTGGCCTTTTGGACGCGGTGAGGAGGAGGCTCGTCTATCAGTGACAAACGCCTCGCTGTCACCTGCCACTCCTCAGCTGGGGATGCAGGTGCTGCTGGTGTTTCCATGGCATTTCTATAGTAAAACACTCTGTTTATATTTAGAGCATGGTTTTAGTTTCAGTTTAAAGTTTATTATTTAGGATTTTTTATATTTTGTCTCTTACCCACCATCTCGATTATCTTATTGTGTCTTAAGGTCTTTGCACATCAAGTTCGTATTTTTCGTATGCGTTCATTTAATCCGTCATCTGATAAAAATTGTAATGCACAGAAACCTTGCACAGACGTCCGATTTGTATTATTCTTTTTGTTGCAAAAATTTGCAATACAAGACAAAACTGTACTAATTACATGCATATGGATAGTGCTATTCTCAAACAGGGCTCATGAATACATCTCTGTATTCTTTTCTTTCTTTATCATGAAGTGCTTTGTGCTGGGAGACGAAGTGAATGTTCATCATGCCATTTTAATGATGATGCACATACGGTGGCTGTCAATGGTCAAACAACAAACAATCGAACCTGTTCCGTCAACTTAAACGATGGACGAAAAATTCGTAGTCGATGTGTAAACGTGATTGACACAGCGCGAGGTCGTATTTATTTTAGAAAGTGCGATAATTTCGGACAAAAATGACAGAGTTGGTGCGCAAAGGCCTTTAGAGTATGAACAGGAAAAGAAGTTGCACCTCAGAAAGACTACCCAGACTACTCACAAGAGGAAGCTTCTTTATGCTAAAGTTTCATATTTGATCACTCTGGAATTAAATCTATAAAGTTCTCATCTCTGCTTTGACAAAGATGGAGGTACCTAGAACAAAGCTATTGCCTGCTTCTACTGCCCTCTTCTTCGTCTTCATCTTTTACATTTTCAGCCGTATTGAAATTTAGGCATGGTTCTAGGGATGGCAGTGTTTGTTTTCGGTCGATCGGTCTTCGGTCGGTAATGAGTAATCCAAATGACTAACACGGTGAACATGGTATATATACCTGCTAAACAGATATCAGCATGTTAACGTCATTTTGAGCATGATAACATGCTGACTTTAGCATTTAGCTGAAAGCAGCGGTGTGCATAAGTACAGCCTCACACAGCCAACAGCATGGCTGTAGACTTTTAGTCTTGTTACTTGTTGTAGAGCAAACACAACAGCTCAGCACTATGCCTCCACAAGAGTCAAAACTATATGATTCTGGACCGCAGACAAGGCCCAAAAAGCTTGCAGATTATTAAACATTCTCTCATTTGCACCACTTGTAGTACACACATGCTCAGAATGTCCCTTTTCTTTTGCTAATGCATACATTTTGTGCTGAAAACGTTCTGTAGACCAGACACATAAGAGTGGTCAGTGACCATGAACATGAAAGAATACTAATGCAAATGCAATAAATCTCTTTATGATTATTTTTCGAACGTAAATTACATTTCAGTGTGTAATTATATAGCTGAGCTGCACACATTCATGCATATTGTACCTTATGGACCTCATCCTCTCTCCACGGGCACGTCACCCAACTCTCACTCAAGCCAACCTAATTTCCGACTTCCTTCTCATTCCCAAGACACTGGCCCACATGCCTCTCTTCTCTCTCTCGCCGTATTCCAGCCTTTTCCATCCCATAAATCATTTTAAGTGTGTGAGAAAAGCCTCATCTGCACCGCAGACAGATATAGTCTGCGCCGCCCCCTCCGTGTTATCCCTCCAGTAAATGGAAAAGCGCTAATCCTGCCATTGTGCAAAATGAATTGCATAGGGAATTGTCCGCGCCGTCACACGCTCAGCCCTGTGTTTCTTATCTTACAGTTGCTTTAAGTGAAACAGTGTCACACCTGTTATATAAATATATTTGCACGAAATTATTTAAAAAATGAACACTGCTTGTAGCTTCAGGGGAATTTAGCGGATAAAAGTTCTTCATTGATCTTTATCAGGCACATTAGAGGACTCTATTATTCTACTCTATTCACATCAGTCACTGAATTCTCCTGAAGTACCACGGCGTACAGATGTGCCTAACTGTCAAATCCCCCATCTTGCATTACAGGAATGGTAATACTCTGTTGCAATATGTATGATGCGGGAGATTAGGGATGGGAATGACAGACGGACCCAAATGATTTGTTTGGTTTGAGCAGCCTTTCAGTTAAAACAAAGTTTTATAAAGAATTGCTAATTTGTCCTCCTCATGGGTGATTTAGATTAACTTCCAACACAGTCTCACAGCATTTTGTTTTTTCTCGTGACGTTCAGCACGATTTTCAACAACGTATTTTTTTAGGTGTTTTCCAACAAATGCTCAGCAACAAGTGATGCACGTGTGAATTTCCGTTCCAGTCTTTTCAAAATAAAACGACTTAGTTAGGTTTAGCGATAGACCGACTTGGTTAGGCTTAGGCAATAAACCACTTAGTTAAGTTTAGGAAAAGGTTGTGGTTTGGGTTAAAAAAAAAAAAACTCTGGGAGTGGAGTAACTTAAGTACGGAAGTTACGTGACAAATAAATCAACGTTGATTTCAGTTTTCACACGGGACATGAACAGCGGTTTCCTGGGCAAAAGTCCTGTGTTTTTTGACCCACCGATCCACCGTGACCTCCTCTCTACACGGCGTTCACCGCTCTTTATACTTCCTGGTTCACATTTACGTCGATTACATACCCATTGATTTTGTGCTGACCTTCACGAAATAAATGCGAAATTAGTGTCTGTGTACACGAATCAATACATTCAATTTCGTGACTATTACACGAACGTCTGTGCAACTGGGCTGTGCCTTCAGGCAGGAAACAGCACAAACTGTCAGTGCTTCTGAATATGGCATGTGGTAGTAGAAGTGTGGCTCTGCTCTGTATAAGGTGAGGGCTGAGGCTCTTTCTGCTGAGCATGCCTTCCTAAAGTACATCATATTTTCCAAAAATAGCTAATTTGCAAGTGAAAACACATATGGAAGCAAGTTTTTGTCCTGTAGAGGATGTCATTATCTCTGCCAGGGTTAGTGGTTGTGCTCTCACTGGGAGCAATCACACTATAAATACATGGGCTCTCTAATGTCATACTGTTAGCCACATTATAATCACACTAAAAACAGCCCCATGTTGTTGTTTTCTTCGTTCAAAAACAGCAACCACAGAAAATAATGGTGCTCACGTTGCATTTGATGTTTTGACGATGTCAAAATGCAGCTGTTTTTGAGTGAAGTGAAGCATCGTGCATTAAAAAGTAATATTGTGGTTGTTATTCATTTACAGGAGTTGCCTTCGCTCTTCCCGCCAAGTGGGACTCTTAGGCAGATTTAACGTTTAAATGTTTTGACAGGAACCCCCGGCTCACTAAAAAGCTGCTTTTGTTGTGCTGACACATTGCTTTCCAATTTATTTATTTCACAGACTGTCCGACTTTTTCAGAATCGTTAAAAGAAGAAGTTGAAGTTTTGTTTAATGCCGAATAAAGAAGGATTCAGATCGTGGAACTTGGAAGTGATTTTAGAAAAGCAGGTAACACTTTACAATAACCATCATTTAAAATGGTAAATTGATAGTTAATTAAACTTTGTTAATAGTTATTTTACAGTTAAACAATTAAATGATAATTAATACTGTTCACTAATTATTAATAATGCTATAATTTCTGCTATTTTATCATTAGTTTGTGTAATATAAAATAATTTGTTCATAGCTGATACGAGACGATAATTACATTCTGATTACATTAGTACACTATCTGTTAACAGTATTGCACACATTACATTTTATATACTATATAAGTATTCGTTAATGCTTACCTAATGATTTGTAAACCTTTAAGAAATTGTTTGTAAAACATCTATTAACATTACATAAATAGATGTACCAGAAACCAATTATTAACCATTGACAAAATATTTACTAAATAGTGTTTTAAGATGCTTTACAAAGTATTTATTAACC
>CAKALG010025879.1:0-17967 GCA_916700815.1 Helicolenus hilgendorfi | reverse complement strand
GGCACAGCTTTTGATGTCTTAATCATCACCCTCAATCGAGCTCAGGGAGGTTGGGGAAAGGAGAGGGGAGAGGCGAGAGGGTATGGAGGGAGGCATCGGGGCAAGCCCAAGGATGTGAGCCCTGTGTGGGTAGAGGATCCAGGAGGCAGCATGTTTGTCTCTGGATGACTAAGTCTCAGTTGGCTCCGCAGACCCTGAACCTGAGGTAACGTCTGGATATGTTGTAAACACATTCATATTCCTGGATTTTATGTTCAGGACTGCCTAACCCACTTCTGGTTTGTGTAGCAGAAAACTTTATAGATAATTGATAAACTCATCTACACAGCATACCTGGAAAAAATCTGCTTTTCTGACTGATAGCAAAGTTCACACAATGTTACAAAGCCGAACTTCACAGGAAGTCTGAGTCAAAGAGTCTCCGAGATGATCATAAGAGATGCAACAGAGAGCCAGAGTTCAGCACAATCCAATTAAATCAGCAACCACTGTCTTGAGCGAGGAGCAGAGGCCAGAAAGAGAGAGGAAGAGGTTCAGAGAGGGAGCGAACGAGAGCTGGAGAAAGAAACAGAGAGAGAGAGAGAGAGAGAGAGAGAGAGAGAGAGAGAGAGAGAGAGAGAGAGAGAGACAAGATTAAACAGTCAGATAAAAGAGGAGTGAGTCAGAGATGTATTCATTCATCAAAAGTTACAGACCCCCACCCACGGCTTCTCCTCAGGGCTAAGTGTTCCACGGAGAAGCCTGATGAACTGATGAGCTGAGGGAGGAGTGCGAAGGAAGAGAGAGAGAGAAGAAGAAGTGAAGAAGAACCGCTCCACCCACTACCTCCCACCCCCTACCGCAACCACTATCACCATCTAAAGAGAATATCCCAGCATGCCGTGTCATCTCCACACTCCTCAGTTAGAAAGACACAAGCAATTAATAAGTCAACAAAACCAGGGATTTTCAAATACCATGTCAGAGTGCCACACTCCACTGTAAGAGAACAAAAACTAGCATATGCCTTCAGATAAAGAGAAAAAGAAACACTGCAGCATCCACTCTTCATGTCAGAACGCAGAGGGGGGAACGATCTAATAAGACGTTTGAAGTTTAAACTGCGGTCTCTAATACAACAAAATACTTAATTAAAATATAACTGCCATGGTGGGGGTGGCACCCAGTAGGGGGTAATAAGCACCCGCAGGTTAACTGCAACAAGTGATGAGTCTACTGGGTGTTACACTGGAGTGGTATGATCACTGATATGAAAGCCCTTTATTCTATCACTCATTTTATTTTATTTTTTTGCTCTTTATATCTTTCTCTAATTTTCAATTTGAAAAAAAGGGTCTATTTTCATAGTGACTCCACTGTGACCTTGATTTGATGTATCGGCTTCCTGAAGTCGGTGTTGTATTGAAGGGAAGAAGTTGGAAATAATTAAAGTAAAACCTGTACCGCTGCACAAAAAGGCACATTTATATGAGGGAGAATGGCTGCAAATAGACATATCATGAAACGTGTGAGATCTGATGCCTTACAGAGCAAGTTGAGCCGTCTCTGTGTCTTATACCACATTATATGATTTTCTGTAAGTAGGTTGTCTCAAAGAGTTCTGACAGGATTTATAGGACATGTCCTGGTCTGGATAAGAGAAAAAAAACGAGAACGGTGAGTGTTGGTGTGGCTCCTTGCAATAAAGGAATCCAAACATTCAAACACTATCAAACTTTGTGTGCTGCAGACTGTGATGGTTTATAGAATGCTACAGGAATGAATCCTAAAACACAGAAATTAGTTAGCATTTTAGCAACTCCGGTTCCCTCGTCTGGAAGTCAATGGGTTTTTAGTTAGAAACCTGAAATAAGGTCTGTGGTTAACACAAGAGATTTTAGCGTTTTGTTCTACGATATTAAATACATTAATACATATCCCACTTGTGAATTTTGAAGCCTTTATGTGTCTTAGAAAAGGCGGTTGCTAACAAGTGGCCAAAGGAGACTACTAAACGTCATCACGCCGACTCATCCACCTTTACAGCATCATTGTGTATACTTGTGCTAATGCGACCGTGGCAAAATAAGCTTTTTACTTCTGCCGATTGCATTTATACTTCAAAACTCATAAATGTGGTGTTCATTTGTGAAGATTATCTTGCTCAAACAAAACATGCAAGTATCATAAACATGTGCTTGCCACAGAGTTTATTTTTCCTGGTTGGCCTACAAACATACATCATCTGTGGAGCACTCTATACCACTCTAGCAGACCATAGCATGTATTGATCATGACATGAAACATCAATGCATCAATACACAATGGAGAAAAAATATTGCCAAAAACACTGAATAATAGATATCTCTGTCATGTATCGTCTAGTAAACAACCCAAAGTGTACCGTTGTGAATGACATTACTCAAAATACTTGAGGAGCACTCAAGGAAAGAGGACAATACAATCCCAACATTCAGCAATCCAAAGCCTCTCCAGTGTGTTTAGTAGTCCAAAATATTCTTTGAACTTTTCAAAACCAGGCATTTATAATCAATCTACAACCACTTTAGTGTATTGTAACAAAATAATGTAAGAGTGAACATTACATTATGACTACAAGTTATTGTTGTAGTACTCAAGATCGGTCTTGAGTAGAAGACTTCGTTTGGTCACGTCTCGATCAGCAGCGTGTATTCTACTGTATATTTTCAGCATCATTACTGAATTTAATCACAGAAAACTAAGGAAAATTCTCTCATAAAATATCGCACCTCTGCAAAGCCTTTTGATTATCTTATCAAGACATTTCTCATGGTACACGTACAGTATACATACACGTATACACAGTATAGAAAGCAATAAAAGAGGTGAACGAAGAGGAATTATGGTTTGCAAGTTCCACATTTTATCGCAAGGGTGTCATGCAGTGTGAGACTCGCACTGGTCTGGTCTTGGTCTGGATACACTTTGGTCTTTGTCATGACTTGGTCTTAGTTTAGGTGGTCTTGACTACAACACTGCTACAAGTATTAGCTTATCAACCCTGCTCTTTCATCAGATTATATGGCATGCTGATGTTCCATCTTGCTTAGACCTACATTGACAGACACACAGACTTCCCCTGGAAATATCCTACTAGACTTCTACATTTTGAAAACACAACTGAATTACATTAGATGTCTTGTAAATCCCACTTTCTACCCTCGGAAATTGCAAAAACGTGAGGTGCAAAGATTTCAAATTCGCTATCATCAAATGTGTCTTACAGGCAGACAATGGCGTTTAAGCCATGTAAATTATGGCGGTAGACTGAATGAGCGCTGGGTTCAATCATGAATCTACTTTCCTAATCCTGCGTTCTGATTGGATGGCTACCTGATTTATAGAAAGACTTTCTACAGGGAATGGAGTGAATTTGAGTAACTCTGCTATTTGCCTTAGAGTGGGAGGAGATCAGCTCCTGGACCACAGATATAAGCAGCTAGTGCAGCTCTAGGAAACAGGCATAAAGAATCTGTCTGGTCGGGGCTCAATAAAATAATATTACACTTATACTTATGATTTCAAAGGGGCCATATGCACAAAAAAAAATCCAGAGTCGGAGCTCTGCCCAGGCTAGCTTACACCCCTCATTTAGTCCTCAAGTAATTCCGCAGTCAGTAAACAGATAGATAAACACCAACGATAGAGACCTCAACTGCCACCCTTGAGACACCTAATACTAGCCCTGAAATGAGGTGTTCAGACATGACAGCGAAACGCATTTCCTTGAAAACGGACCAAAACATTTTTATTGAGCTTTCTTTTTCCTAAATTATGGCGCACATTAACTCCAACCCCTTAGCCACTGAATTTAATCCATCAATTACCCAGAGAGCTGTTGCGAATTCGTCTCATCGCCTGCAAATTGTGGCTTCTCTCTCTCACACACACACACACACACACACACACAGTCTCACGGCAGATTTGCCGCTTGCTATATTTATCTGGTACCGATGCATATTTATTTCTAATTCTTACATGGCTGCAGGCTGTGCCGTGATTCGCCATCCTCAACCGGCATTAGTGGCCCTATAATAGGGCTTAGAATTACATGTGGAACCCTGTTGGAGTCTCATGGCTGGATTTAAGGTGGGATTTATCATGTTCAGAATTATTCACTGCTCAAGCGTCTTTCCAGGCTCTATGAAGGAAAGCGACTGGGTTGTGAGACCCAAAAAAAGGCCAATATGGAAAACGGGGAGGATGGGAAGGTGATAATAGAATGGGATGGAAAGAGGGGAGGAGTGGAGGTACAGGGAAAAGTATGGTAGGGTGGAGGAATGGCAGGAGAATAAGGATTTTAGGAAAACTTAATTTCAGCTGAGCAGGCGAAATATCCAGATGATGAAGACGAGTTAAAGAGCTGCAAAGTTTCCTCGAAGACATGTGGTTCAGGACAGCCTTAATACCACAATTTCACTCCCTGGTGAAATTACATTTCATGCACATTTAAACGCCAAGTCAAACACCTGAATTGAAATGAGTCTAATGATCAGCTTTTTTAAAGAGCTTCCAAAACTAGTAATTATATTGGAATGACTTATACTAATGAATACTGGTTGCCATGGTTATTTTGCACAACCCTGCCAACCAGGAAGTTAGCACAATCTCATTTTATCCACTATCCCATAGCCGAACTATACATTGAAGCACATACGCGTGCAGATACAGTTGTGCTGTGCAAAACATGATGGAAAATGAAAAGTCCTGCAGGCGAGAGTATCTCTGTCTATACTGTTGACACACATCAGTCTTAAGAGTGCTCGGTTCACCTCTCAGGAGAACGAGGGCAGAGGATGAAACGCACACACCTCAGGGCTAAAATGAGGACATACACACTGCAGACTGCAAAACAGTTACACAAAATAGTGCTGGAGACTGTAAAACAACTTTGACAAAGTTGGAGAGAGAAAACCAACTTAACACGGTCAAACCAACACTCCATCCATTCATTTTATATAGCGCTGGTGCTGTTCAGGCAAGAGACGGGGTACACCTCGTACTAATACTAATAGCAGTTACGTTGAGTCTGTACATTTTCAAACATGGCTAAATGGAGCACATTTATTCAGCATTTAACACTGCTTGTATAATCTACAGGTTCATAATTAATTGATAGTGATCACTGTTTCATTACATTGTTTCAGGCAGCTGTTAACATAAAAAAACAGAGAGACAGCACCAATTTGTTAGCACTGGGAATACTTGTTACACTTACAGTATATTAGCCACCGTCAAAACAGAGGCAATCCCTCCACAGTTGTCACCCTGTTTTTCCAGCTAAATTAAGCAGCACTGACATGTCTTCTTCTTTCAGTGTGTTACTCATTACAACATATTTTCTGCAACTGCATCTTATGCAATGCACTAGACTTATTTTACTCAACGGTTCCTCAATGGTTGTGAGGTTGGAAAAAGGTGTATGGTGGTCCCATAACTGATGTAGAAATGTAGTTTTGTAGAACATCTATGCATTTTGTTAAATTTAGGGGTGTCAAAATTAACCTGATAAAGCATATTTATTTGATTTCTTTAACGCATTAACACAACTTGTGATTTTTAGGTTGTGGCAGGTTCAGTTTTAAAGCTAGAGTAAAGATACGGGTATCATATGAAACTTAACCTAAGGAATCCATTGGTACCAACCATGTCATACTAACTTGTCGCAAAGGAGGCTGAATAACGCTCCAAACTAAACTGGCATGGCCATTTTCAAAGGGGTCCCTTTGACATCTGACCTCAAGATATGTGAATGAAAATGGGTTCTATGGGTACCTACGAGTCTCCCCTTTACAGACATGCCCACTTTATGATAATCAGCACACTGACACACTGACAGCTGTTGTTGCCTGTTGGGCTTGAGTTTGCTTGTTATGACTTTAGCATATCTTTTATGCTTTATACCTGTGAGGGTTTCTGGACAATATTTGTCATTAGTTTGTGTTGTTAATTGATTTCTAATAATAAATACTCTATATACATATATTTGCATAAAGTAAGCATATTTGTCCACTCCCATGTTGATAAGAGTATTAAATACTAGACAAATCTCCCTTTTAGGTACATTTTGAGCAGATAAAAAATGTCTGATTAATTGCGATTAATTATGGACAATCATACGTTTAATTGTGATTAAATATTTTAATCGATTGACAGCCCTAGATAAGTTTTATAATCTATTTCTTGGGCCCATTTTGTCACTCTGAGATTACATGAGATATTATCATTCACCCTATTATCCTTGATATAAACAGGCTACCTTACTTGGCACCACAACATAAATATTTTATAGTCACATGACATCAAGAACTGAATTAGGTCAAGCTACTGAACACTTCTGTGCTTGTGATCCATCGGGGTGAACATTTATTATCTCTCTGAAGAAAGTAACTTTGGGGATTTTTTTTTCCCTTTGTCTTCTTCCATAAAGTTAATAATTGATGACATATGCCTAATAATATCTTTTTTATTGCTCATTGTTTCACTTGGGACTTTCCTTAAGACTAATTAGTTCCCCTAATTTTTAATCAGCGAAGCCATGTTTTGCTCTTTTTGGCAGCAAACTGATAACGCCTTTATCTGAACACACCTGCTGTAAGGCTCTGTGAAATGATGTTATTTCTGAACATAGCTGTTAAGATACAATTCAAACGACTTCCCACTGTGAAGAGAGTAAAGAAAGCAGAATGTTATATAAGCAAAACAAATATAATAAAGCAACTAAAAACAAGCTTAAAAATGGAAAAATAAACAAGCGTCTACCAGATGCATCTCGCAGCAGCGTTCCCACCTCCACTGGTAATAATGAAACATGGGATTGCAGTGGAGAACAGAATACAACAGTGACTCTGAGGAAACAACAACAAAGAGCACAGAGCAGCTTGACCTTTGCCTCCGTTGGCAGCAAACCAATCACTAGCACCCATATCTGAACATGTGCCCCGGGCCAAACTCAGTCCTCACACGGAGCAGGAGAGGAGAGGAGAGGAGAGGAGAGAGGGGATTTGGTTCAGCCACATGATGGTGGTGAGAATCAGCTCCCCTCGACTCCCCACTACTCACAACTCTCCTGCCAGCCAGAGGGCTTTTCCTTACACCTCCACACTCATTCTCAGCTATCCATTCCTTTCTTTCTTCATCATTTTGGAAAAAAAAAACATGTTTCTTTTTGCTCTCCATTGAAGGAAGATTTGCAGACTACCCTATGTGGTTTGGGTAGTTTAGGTGTATCGTTATTATTGCATATAGTTACTGTAAGTAAGGAGAAATGTGATTTGGTGTGTCTTTAGTTATTCTAAATCAGCTATAGTCCTTGGCTTGAGCTTCGCTGTGAGGTAGTAAGAGGGTAGTTGGTGGTCTGGATCATGTTACTGGGCCAGCTGTCTCTCTGAAGTAGGAAACTCCAAGGGACAGATCAGAATAATAACACCACAGCAAGCGTATTGCAACATGACCCTAATCTCATCCCTAATAAAATCAACTCCATCGCCACCGTGTCTGTTGATTCTCCCAAATAGACAGACATAAACACAATCCCAGGCATGCTTGTACACAGACATGCACACACGCACAGACACACACACACACACACACGCACACACACGGGCTGGTAGAAATATAAATACTGTAAGTGAATGTACATGCATTGCTCCTACACACACACACCATCCAGAATACTTTTGGCTCTTTTCCACAATGTACTATGTGCGTGTCTACCAGATTGGCCAATTACCCTTGTGGAGAGAAGGACAAGGGTCAAAGTAAGGTTACCATGGGGGATGAAACATCATCAGCTTGCATGGACTCTGCTCAAATCATCCCCTACAACATGTTAGGCTTTCCTGTGTGTGTGTGTGTGTGTATGTTCCTCCCATGAATGTTTTTCTTAGCGTTTCATTATCAGCGCCCTGGTGACAGATGGTGCGTTGGCTTTCAAGAAGGGAAATGGGATTCTCTCTTGGAGGAAAACACTCAGAAAGACATTGTTATCATTTTCATGTTGGGTTAGCAGGGGAAAGATTGACAAGTGGCCACAGACTGATGCTGTATGAAAGAGAGTCTTGGCTGAGACGGCGTTCAATCTGCACACTTGTTCTTCTGGTTGCAGGATTTGTCTATGGTCTTTAATCATTTATAGTGCACGAGGTGGACCATACATCTCTTGCTCCGTCTCTCTCTTACCTCTGTCATGGAAGTAATCAGTTTAGCTGTGACATTCTGTTTTTCTGTGGTTTCGCCGGATTCCTTGTCAATATTTAATTAATTTGCTAAACGCAGAGGGTAAAGATTAAAGAAATGTAAATTGGATTATCAAAGGCACAGAGGCAGGCAGACAGAGAGGTTGACTCACTGCAAAAATCCAACCAATTACAGTGGATTACTAGACTTGTTTGGCTCACACTACGATGCTACATCTCACGCTATTATCACATATATTACAGTCTGGTGGCTGTAAAGACACAAATAACATTATAGGAGCTGGCATTGCCATATCTGGAAAATGTTTAATAGACTATGAGCGATGCTAATCCAACCAAATCCAGTAAAATGTGGAACAAAACAATAAATTCATAAATAAATGACGGGGGAAAAAAGAATGTGCTTAAATATAAATCAACACATGCATGAATTATATGGTGAGAAATTCCTTTTTTCACCCTAGCAGCACACACTAAGAGTAGTTTAATGACCATCCTACATTTCCAGCATTTTCACAGATACAAACTTTTTTGCGGTTCACTCTAACTTTACAGACCTTTATTGATTCAGTGCACTTTTAGTTACTTCACACTTTCTTTACGCCCCCTCATTCCACCAGTGTTCATTCACCTCTCGTCCACCTCCCACTTCATGCTTTATTTCCCCCTCAGTCTCTGCATATTTTTCCCACACGCACATGCTAGACATACAGTACACATGCATGCAAGTACACACACACACACAGAGGACTTTTTGGTACTTTGTGTGTGTGTGCATATGTCTGACTTAAACAGAATGTCACAGAGTACCCCAAGGTGAACCTAAGGATGCTAAGGATAGGTGCAGGGCTCTGCAAGCAATGGAGGGGGTAGTGGTGGTGGTGGGGGAGGGTTGTAGACCCAATTAATCGGACACTTTGACTTCACTTCCGTCTCTTCCAATTTACCAAATCCGCCAGACAAACTATTAATGTGCACACTGCCAATGTGAAAACTTCTTTAACCCCCATTAAATTCAACCAAGGTCATAGCAAGTGTATGCTTATGCTGGCGTGGGATCAAACTGGCCCTATTAAATGTGATTTGAGGCAGGAGGGGGGGCTGAGGCGGCAAGAGCGTGGCTGGGATGGCGGGGATCTTGTGTAAACAGCCTGCATAAGGGCATTATTTTCTGAAAATCCCACTTACTGAAGGCTTAGAGGTAACATTGAACAGCATTACAGCAAAGTAGTATTGCTGTTTTTATGGGAGGGGTTCAAAAGTTCACAGTGTGGTCCATCCGGCTAAAACCATGTTGTACAGTGACAACAGTCAGTAAACATGTCAGGAATCCAATAACCTTCCTTTACTGGTGATAACAGTAGGAGGGAATCTCTGTGTAGGCATGCACGTGTGTGTTATGTTGTTTGTTGAGTGGATTTATGTGCATATTTTAATGACGTGTGTGTGTTTTCTTAAATGGGAAGCATGCTTTGAAAGTAGGGAGGATTACTTCAGGGTGAGGCGGACCTTGGCTGGGTAGGAAATTCTGGGACGCTATCTATTTCCTTACCTCTAAGGTCAGGGTCTGTTCACACATTCTGAACAAGGACAAACACATGCCACCCACATACACACACACACACACACACACACACACACACACACACACACACACACACACACACACACACACACACACACACACACACACACACACACACTGTGATTCAGAAACAGGGACGTAGAACAAGAACGTAGCTACAAGGAAATTAATAGATGTGGGCCAACACACTGACACTCAACACATACATCTACACACAGAGAGACAATCTTCAGACACAAGTGCAACACACATACACAAACTTCTGATTAAAGATAATTAAGTACCACACGCCAATCTGTAACATTAGTGCAGTCTCATTTAGGTGTGACAAAATATCCAGGCAGCAGACATGCAGGATGCATCATCACTTGCCATGCTGACGACTGGCCAGCAACGAGGGTCACTGGCAACTAATTAAACCTGCAGTAGGCAGAATGTTTTTAGCATCATTGGGCAAAAAATCCATAATAACCTTTCAGCATATTGTAATTCAAATGCTCCGAGAGATAAATAGACTTCTGCACCTCATCATAGCTCTGTTTACAGGCTTTAAAAAATCTAGCCCGTGAAGGAAGACTTTGGCCAATTAGAGGTCATTTCAGAGAGGCATTGATTGGCTGTTCATTCAACAGAGGCAGCTGTCAATCACTCGCAAACTCTGATCAAACGGTCAAACTAGGCAGCACTGATCAAATATGAATTAACATTCTGTTACTGTTATGCCTTTTTCTCGCCTCAAGTGGTTTCAGAAACATCTTGTAGTGTACTGTTTAGCTGTAAAATGAGAAAGTTTGCTCCGGCTGATGGGCGGTGCTTGATATTTCCTCAACTGATCTCAACATGGCGTCCGTGTCAAACTTTCTCATTGTATAGCTAAAATGTATCTTTTGCTTGAGCACTATAAGAAGTGTGACAGAGGAAATACAGACGGCCACAGTCACAAAGATCTGCTAGAAAAGCCTCTAGTTAAGACTAGTGCTTGATGTGTAAACTCGCTGAGGATTACAGTAAGTGTTGTGTTTGGACGACACCTATATTAGACCCTTTTCCAGCAGCTGTGAGGAAAAGGAGGATTTATGCACCTCTCTCTTTTCCTGGCTGCTTCCACTCCCAATTCCAAGCTTTCATTGCTCCGGAGTTGGCACCGCATGTGCAAACTAGAGAATCCAAAATTCCTCACACTCCTCCACCTTCTCTCTACTCATCTTCAACATGATTCTCCCATTTGTTTGTTGTAACAAGTTTGCCAACATGAATATCCAGCTCTTTGTATATAGAAATACAGTTGGACAGGGATGTTTACCAGGGTACCTTTTAACCTCATCGTGTTTTAGCTTTTCATATAGAGCTACAGAACTCACTTTACAGGGTCAGAAGATGGAGAAGAGAGTAAACAAATGGATGTGAGGCTGAATAGAAGAAAGAAACATGAACAAATTGAGTCTCTAAAGGCAAATTTAATTGCAAACTTTCACAAGGGTGAAAAAGTAAAGCAAAACATGTTCTGTAATTTGTATGGAATCCACGGAGGGCAAGTCATTTTCCTGTTCATAGTTAAGCACCCTGACTGTCTGCCAATGTGAACCAACTGTTAGGAAGAAGGGGTCCAGTAACCCGGCACTGCTCTGAGTAGACAAACAACACTAATGGCTTCCCAGAGAAATCAACAACTCACAACAGCAGCATCATCTGTGACTGCACGCAATCCCCTCGGATGACTGAGGGACAAAAAGAAGCAGTTGAACTACGCATCGTGAAAGAGGCACGTTTTAAAACTGTGAATTAAAGAGGCTACGGTACTATAGAAACATGTTTATCAATTTAGCATTTTTTCATACTCTATGGTCGTCTTTTGCATCTGCGTCTATAGCTCATTTGGACAAACTGAGCAGCCCTGAAGGATGTAGGAATTCACAATTCTGTACTGCGGCACAAATCAGGCTGACTTGTATGTACGATTATTTGGTTTGTATCCAAGTGGGATCATAGCTCGCTGACTGTGTGTGGGCTTTCTTTCTGGGCCACAGTCCATAGCTGTGGATGAACAATGTAACTCTGGTCACAAGGCTACCCCTACACACACAGCAACCACACACACAGTTAGATCACCCTAACCTAGAAACACAGCTACATGACTGAACACAGAAAACAACAAGAAGCAAGCCATTAAGGGAATTAAAGGAATTATAGCCTTAAAACTTTTCTTTTTTTTTTTGGAATGGTTACGGTTATAGTTTGCAAGAATTAGGATTAAATCTAGAATGAGGGATGAAGGTTTTAAATCATATTTTAATGCATGTTTGTCATGTAAATTGGTGCAGATGGCTGTTGAGTTAAAAGTACATTTAGGGCACTAAAAACAGTGCAGGGGTTTTTAGTTTGGTCTGGTTTCTGGTGCTTAGATGTGAGGATTACAGCCATTACTCTGACCCATTCAGCTCTAGTTAACCAGATTAAGAACCCCAGGTCGTACTTCGTTGCCTCAATTCACCTAGTCACATTACAGCATGAAATTATCACACACACACACACACACTTAATCTCCCTTCCTCTGTCTGTCTCGTTGTCTCACACGTGTAGTCACACGAACACAATGGCAACAATCTTAGCCATCGCCAGAATATGATATACACTATATATCCCATAAGAATGCATTGATTTGTTTCAAATATATTCGTGAAGCACTCATTTTAAATCTAAAATGAAAACAATCACGTTAAAGGCTAAGTAAAATATCATGAACATTAAGCTTGTTTGCATTAAGGATGACAGGCAATTGAGTTGAGATGCAACAATTATTTGATTGATCGATTAGTCAAACGACAGAAAATTAAGACGCAACAATTTCAATAAATGAATTGTCTTCCATGTAATTAATTATGTAAATATGGCAAACATTCACTGGTATCAGCTTCTCCAAAAGTAAGGCATTGCTGGATTTCTTACTTTTCTATGATAGTTTATTGCAGACCTTTTGCGTATGGACTGTTGGTTGGAAAAAAAAAGACGTTTTCTGACATTTTAAAGGTGCTAAGTGCGATATTGGAAGCATTGCTATTGCCTCAGCATGGCTCTCAACATGGCGATGGCTTAGCCAGTGGCTCGCAAGCAACGATGCCAACAACGCCAACAGTGCAAAATACGGTAACAGTGCTGACAGAACTAACAGTGTTAACCTGAGGGGGAATCGGAGGATGGGTGCTACGCTTTCGCAATGACACCATCGGTCGGGACAGAATTATCAATTGTAACTGCCGTATCGTATTGAGAACCTTTAAAGACTTTGGTGACTTCTATGTCACTGTACTGTATGCCAGTTCCTTGATGGGCACTATAAAGGAAATTTTCAATTGAAAAGATTCACTAATTTGACTTGGGAAATCAAACATCTAACACATGAGTTATGGAGAAATAAACATGGTAGCCTACCATGCAGATTACCCGTTTGCAGTCTGTACAATATTAAAATTAGTTTCAGGTTTTGATTTATCTGTATCAAGTGGTTTCAATACTATGGCTGGGATTTTAGACATGTCCCTCTTGTTATGCTGTCCAAGTGTCAAATGTAATGTTCTGCGACACCGAGGCTATCATGAAGGCACACACAGTCACTGGCAAACACATTTGCATCTATGACACACGGCTCTTTGTTTGGATTGTGCGAGCAAAAGAGGGGGACCTGTATTTGTTTCCTTAGCCACTGTTACAAGTGAAGGAAGGAAACACTCTGTTCTACATGCCATCACTTCCCGTATTCGTCACACTGCTCAAACTTAGTGAAAGAATCTGTACCCTACGTTAACACACACACTCTTAGGCGCACAAATATGTACCCACACAGACCGATACACTTGAAATCAATTTCACTTGCCCCTTGTCATGCCTGTCCAGATTATGGCCCGCCTCCTTTTGTGTGAAGGGCCAATCGTGTTTATTGTTGTTGCCTTGGGCATGTGATGAGGTAGCGGGTGAAGTGAGGTAAGTGGGCTAGAACGAGAGAGGGAGGGAGAGACCGAGAGAGCTGTCAGTGTTGAAAAATCTCAGCATCAGAATTCGATGCGGTGTCTCATATACAGTTTTACCCTATCATTACCGCAGTGTATCAAGTCCACTTCGGTTCTGGAGCTCTGCCAAAGAATAGACTTGCCGACTAGCTGTGTGCGCATGTGTGTGTGTGAGTGTGTGTAGGCGCATGTGTCCTTTCTGTCCATTGGCATATCTCTTGCTCGGCATTACGGCATGACTCATGAGGTTCCAGCATTCGACACAACAAATGTAGTGGGTTGTTAATTTAATTTACGTCCATAGCAAACAAACAAAATGCCCTGCCTTGTTTAGTTCACCAGAAAATATATGCCTTTTTTTTTTTATTCCAATACGGGAATGAGTCTGTTCCAAAACACCAGCAAATAAGGGGAGATTATGGAGCAGTGACAAAGTGGGGGAAGAGACATTGGAAGAAACAAAAGAGGAAAGAGAGAGAGTGGGCATGATGGGAGAGTTACTCACCCGGCACAGGGAACATTCTGGTTCAAGGCTGTCAATCAACCCCCCCTCCTCAAACACACACACTCCTGTTCTTCTCTATCCGAGTCCAGATGCACCTGGAGGAGTCCAAGCAAACCCCAAAAAGCACAGAATCCCAAATGTATGAGTGTATGTGTGTGTGAAAGAGAAAGAGAGAACCCAGATGTTTCCTTGCCCTTGCCTCTCTCTCTCTCTCTCTCTCACTACTCGCCTGGTGGGGTGTCTGAGGGCCGTGGACGTGTGCACTCTGTTGTGACTAGTACCAGATGTGCTCCATTGACCCAAATCACCTAGGCAGTAGACATGCCACATAGGCCAGAATCTTCAAGACCCACCGCACAATCACACACACCTGTTTCCATTCATGAGCCGTGCTGGGAGAGGTGCATCCTGGGAAACGCTGTCAGCTTTTTTCATCTGTTGTTTATGTCTTTCTCCCTGCTTTTCATTGTCTAGTTTTCTTTTTTTTGTCTTTCTCTTGTCAAGCTCATCACTGCGATGTTTGCTCTGGGGAATAAGCAGGGGCCTTAGAGAGATTTCAAGGTTTTGAGAAAACAGTCCTAATGACATGGTGGATAGATATTAATTTAATTTCCAAACACAGAGCTGGTACTCGGTAACCAGATATTCAAGGAGGAGGCCTGTTTGATTTGGGACCTTGTTTCATGTTACTGATTCTGAATTAGCTTAAGTAAATACACCTGCGCGACCTCCGAGTACTCCAAAGGTCAAAGTCATTCAAACATTTAAAGAATGGTAATTAAATTACCCTTGGTGCTGAATAACTTTAATTTGGTAGCTACACAAATTGCTTCCAGCTTTTGTCTTCCACAAAGCTCCCCCTTCAGCCGCGCTTTAATAGTGTATCAGGCAGGACTTGTGGCAACAAACAGCCACTCATTTTCTAAATCTTAAGTAATCAAAGCTAATTCTGATCATTTAAAAGCGCTCTGTTGTTTTTGCTGTAGGTTGAACGACGACGGCAGACGTACCGAGGGAAGGAACTTTACGACGGGGGCTAAAGCTAACATAAGCTCTTCTACGCCAAATGAACTTCCTCGTCCTGCTGGCCTGATTTATGAAGTGAAATAAAAATGGGTCCCTGTGTGGTATTAGTGGGTTTTTCAGAGGGGGTGAAATGGGACTTAGGGCCTATATTTCAGCTGCCTTGTGGGAAGGTTTTGGCCCAGGTGGGGCCCCTTAATATGGTTCGACTGAGGTCCACGTGAAGTGCAGCCACAATGCTCTACAATAACTCTTCATTTTGATCCTGGCCCATTGCCAGCATATCTACTACCTGAGTCTCTTTGAAGAGCGACACATTGGCCTGGGTATTTAACCATGCTGTTTGAGGTCCTGGCGCTGGGAGCAGAGAGAGAGAGAAGAGGAGAGAGAGATAGAGAGATAGATGTAAAGGGGAGGGCAAAGAGTGAAAAAGACTGCAGTGGCAGAGGCAATAGAGGCTTGAACTCTGATGAAATAATCCAGTTTGTGAGCTGACAGAACAGACAGACAGAGAGATGAGCAGCAGCTACAGAACAGCAGCCCCCTGGCGACCTCGAGTTGTTTCATAACCAACCCCGTCCTCCCTACACTGTTGATTACACAGTAAACCTAGCTGCTCATTTCTCATCCTCGTCAACGATACTGTGTCTTACGTATCAATATATTTCACTTCATAATGTTACATGCCCGTCGTGGCTAATATTTTTACAGCAGCCACACAAATTAACTCCAAAATGTAAGAGGGAGAAAAAAAATGAGCCAAGTCTCGATTCAGATTTGATGCTCCACGCAGAGAGAAAGCTAACAATTTTAAAAATACACTATCAAGCTCAATGGAAAATGGATTGCTCTCGCAAAGAATCCCTTTCCTTTATTTAAAAAAAAAAAAAGAATTAAATAACTTTATCAAGTCTCATGTCGGCAGCTTCAGTGTGTTTATGCCAGCCAGCTTGCTACAGAAGAGTACTGAAAGGGCTCTGCTGGATGGAGCTCTTGGCTTTGATATAGTTTCTGGGCTGGAACTTTGGCAGCATGTTAAATATTAATAGCGATTAACCCAGTTCAAGCTCTGCAGCAGAGAGTACAGACAGAGTTCAAAGAGCCTTCTGCTCTGTGCGGGCACTCTCTGCTCTCCAGCAGTTTAGCCCTGCTATCAGGAGGCTGCTGCTGCTGCTGCTGCACTGCACCACAGATCAGACTGGCCTTTCTCACTTCAGTTCAAATAGACAGAGAGAGAGAGAGAGACGCATGATGGAATACACACAACATGTGTGAACAGTGTGTACAGTGAAGTTCTCAGAGGCTTTAAAGACATAATTAGCCAACAATGAAAAGGAAGCCTGGTTAAACTCTCTCTCCTCTGTCTCTATCTCTCTCAAACTACAATCCCCCCTCCCTCCTCCTCCCCTCTTGTTCTCACTTGCTGAACTCCTGATAAACTCAGCCTTTCAGAGCTACAACATTCCTCAGCCTGGCACATTCCCCACTAAATAGGCCTGGACACCTCAGAGATCAAACACAATCTCCATTGTGCTGCAATTACCCAGACCTCTGTCTCAGTTCCCCTGCCCTTCACCCCCACCTAAACGCTTTCCTTCTCTCTCTCTTTCTCTCTCTCTCTCTGTGTGCATCTGACTCTCTCCACCCACCCCTACATCTCTCCTCCACATCCCTCTTTCCCTCTGGAGATGATGGTTCTGACGCACTGGGCCTCAACAAAAGCAGGCTTTGTTTACAGAGAGAGTCTTTGGAGAGGAGTCCAGGGCAACCGAGTGCTGTCAGAGGGGAAGTGTTGGCTGGATGCTTCGCAGAGCGCTGAGAACCAAGCATGTGTACATTCGTTAACACATGATCCTGTGACCCTTTCTCCTCAATTGCATCAATTTAGAACATGTTAACTCTTCGCCGGGTAGGTCAAAGTGTCACGCTTGTATGAACGTCTTTTTTTTAATACTATTTATTCAAGGAGAATGTGCGGTCAACTTGTCGAGGTTTGGAGGGCTGCATTGTTATTTATATTTGCTAAATCGAAGCTGAATTGAAAACGTGTCTCTAGATGTGGTTTTTAATTTGCAGTTGAAGACAGTGGATGTTTGTTTTTTTCTCCTACTGACATTACCACAGTATAGTGGCGCACAACGTTTCTCCTTCATCCTCTTTGCTTCGCAGGCTCATAAATCTCCGATGTTCAGAACAAAGTGTCCTTTAGGACCTTGGGCACTTTGACCATCAGTTACACAAACATTCTGTTTGTTGGTTTAGACAAAAGTGAAAGCATATGCTACAGGAACCATAACTTACTGAGATCCACACAAATCCCTGCTGAATAAACTAATGCTGAATAATGCTTTCACTGTTCACAGTCCAGTGTGGTGACATCATTCCCACTTCACGGCCCATTAATTGATACACTCTGTTAAGTTAAAACTTCAACTCAACAATAAAAAAGATGAACAAAAAAAAAGGGAAACCACGAGCATATTACAATCAATGCGACTCTCCTGTGAGTAATCCCAGGGCAGAGCAGGGGGAAAATTCCTGGTGTCTGGCTCTTTCCGCCTGACGACTCTAAAGCAGTGAGAGCTGCGGAGGGAATGCGAGGTCACGCTGTCTGCGTTCCGTCCCCCATGA
>CAKALG010025877.1:18839-33968 GCA_916700815.1 Helicolenus hilgendorfi | reverse complement strand
TTCCTCCAGCTGTGCCCGCCAGGTTCACATCAGATGTCTCCCTCAGTCGGACCGTTCTGTCCTGCTGCTGACGAGGTGGGGCCGTAAGCTCCCTGAGAATCACTCTAATGTGATTATCCTGGCTCCTCTGGTCTTAGAGGACATTTTGTCACAAAGCAGCAAAATTACTCCGCAATCCACTCTGTTCGTTTAGCAGCTACACGTGACAACTGATGAGCAAGAGAAAGGGCATTAGCTGGACAATGAGTGTGTGACAGAGAGATAATGAAGGGTTTGCTCAGAGTTACGAACATGCGACCTTGTAGAGAACCTGTGTGAAGTATTTTATCCGGGATCACATCAAGCCACATTACTTTGCTATTATCTTTCATCAGGTAGCATCTCTTGCACATCATGATCAGTCGCAGAGCAGTACTAGGAGGAATGTTGAGACCTTTAAATATCTCAATCCACGACAACCTTTTCCTCAGAGATTTCTGGCTGGACATTCTCCCACATGTTGGGGCTTATTTCCAGCTCCAAGCATTGTGCCAGAAATAAAAATGACAGCTGTTTTCCTCCGAGAGGGGATGTCTTCTGTGAAAGATCTTGCAATGACTCTTCTCAGGGAACTCTTTATTCGAACATAGGTGTTGACAATCATAAAATAAATCTTGCATTTAGGTTATATGAATCAGCCGTGTGGTCAAATCAGCGGCCCTGCTCTGCCTGCAGAGGATGGAGACAGTCCTGGATTACGCTGAACTGAATCCAAAAACAGTCGCTCAATCAAGTTCACTTTTCCATCCAAAGTGTTTGGCTTCATCTCCGTCTCTGTCAGAGATCACTAACATGGCTATCGTCAAGCTCAACACAGGGAGATATAGGCTTAACCAAATGTTCACTCAGAGGCACAAAAAGTGCAACAGAGCCATTTGTCTTCCTGCAGGACAGCCCGAATTACGCCAATGTCTCAGGTTAAAGAGTGCACAGAGAAACACCTGGTCTTACAAACTGGCACTGAAAAGTGAAGGAACATCTGAGGGAATCATTAACTGTCAGTCGACCCATGAATAACAAAGACAGAAGAAGAATTTGGGATTCACCTAGTGTGAATCCATAACCCGGAAAATATACTGTGGGGAATAAAGTGCAGTTTTATTTCTATCAAAGGCCCTATTACTGTTATTATTCTTAGAGCTGTTTTCCACGAGACGCTACAAGCATGAATCACTTTTGCAAACCTGTCACTAACTATTAAAAATACACATTCCACCTTTATTTTAGGCATTGATGTTAACGCTCTCATACAGAGCTACAGACGTAAAGACGTAAAATATTTTATTTAAGTAACTGTATATATACCACGATAAAATAGTACTTCATTTATAGGGTTGCTTCGCCTAAATCCCACATAGTTTCAATTTTATTTGAAGTTTTAACGATCCTATATCGTTCTTTTCTGCCTCCAGCACAGCACAGTGAAAGTGAAAGGAATTTTGATTGTGATGTTCAAGAAATTCCAGCTCTACTGAAAACTGTTCACAGTGTATTGTGTTGCATTGATGTTGACTTAAAACACAACAACAACAACAACAAAACATTCCCAATGCTGTGAGCGTCACAAACAAAACTCTGTTCATCTCCATTATATTGAGGTGGCAGCAGAAATCTCAAGAAATGGACATCTCAAACCCCCGGATAAATAAAACAAACTATTTGCATGGCTAAATACAGCCAGAGATAAGTGAAAAATATGTCTTTTTGTAATTAAGGTGAACCCACAATTGTTGGTATCAGGCCTGTATTGAATGTAGTAGTTTTATTGTAGAGGAGTAATCAGTGGGCTACCTCCGTTTCTTAAAAGTTAATCCAATGCTGAAGTGCCTTAAATTGCATTCTTTCTAATAGCCAGCAGGGGGCGACTCCTCTTTGTATAGAAGTCTGAGAAAATGAGCCTACTTCTCACTTGATTTATTACCTCAGTAAACATTATAAACATGAGTTTATGGTCTCAATCACTAGTTTCAAGTCTTCTTCAATACAGCATGATGTCCATTAAGTAAACTATGATCCCATTTAGAGTCAAATAGACCATAAAGCAGGGTATGATTTAGCGTGTGGCTACCTTGTGATTGACAGGTCGCTACAACGGCGTTGTCCGGTCTGGGAGTTGTCCGTGTGATCATCTTACAACTTTAACCCTTTCACAGTGTGTTTTCAGTTCATGAAAGTTAATTATAATCTTTTAGGTCGCCTGAAAATATCTTATTCAGCGTTCGACTTTAAAGTAGCTCCACCCTCTCGTGTCACTTCTGGTTGCAAAAAACCACGGCCAAAATGACAAACTCGAGGCTTCAAAACGACAGTCCACAAACCAATGGGTGACGTCACCGTGACTACGTCCACTTCTTATCTACAGCCTATGTCTGAGCGTCACAAACAAAATTCCATTCGCCTCCATTATATTGAGGTTGCAGCAGAAATCTCAAGTCTAGTTTTTTTTTATATAGCACGTTTGAAAACGACTGGAGTTGACCAAAGGGCTGTACAAGTTAAAGTGAACAGCGAGTAAAATAACAACAACAAAAGCAACAAAACAACAATAGGTTGCAATGGAAAAATGCAAGGCAATATCATAATATGTGCACTAATCTAAAATAGAAACGGAGTAAAACTTGTAAGTACAATTCATAAAAATAAAAGTTTATAAAATACTAAAGCATTAAAAAAAAGAAATGGATATCTCAAACACCTGGACAAATAAAACGCATGGCTAAAAACAGCTAGAAATAAGTGGAAAATATGTTTTTTGTAATTTTACGTATCAGGCCTGTATTGAATGTAGTAGTAGTATTGTTGCAGTGAAATGTCCTTAAAGAACTACACCGGTTTTACACATCAAAGACTATTTACAGGTCTAATGCATATGAGAAAAAAAGGTGTATAAAGCCCCTTTTTATGCCCCTTTGCACGATACTAAACTCCCTTTTATGAAGTAACTAGAGCTGTGAGGTCGATAAGATAAAGACACTTTTATTAATGAGCTACTTTGGCAGGATGCAATGCTGTTGTTGGGATCAAGTTTGTGGTCTAAGAGCTACAAGAGCGCACAAGGTACGAGCTACAAGTGCTCTGTAAACAAAAGTCCTGCTGTTAGAAAGTGCAGACGTTATGAATGTGCGTCTTGTTTACTTGACGTTCATTTGAAAAGACGGATTGTCCATGACATAATCTGTTTATGAAATTTCAAAACATTAGGTGTGGAGCGGTGAATTAATTCATCTTATCATAGCAACGCTCTGCATATGGTCACAGTAGGATAGCCAGAACCACTTTTCATAGAGGAATACCGCTATTATCTCTGCGTACTTTATCATTCTAATAGCCGTAGAAGACAGAGACGAATAAGCTGAACAGCAGACCTGTGACTCTCACTGCCAAGTTGAATGTTAATGGAAGCTTGTGGAGACAGATTCTTGATACAGATGGATCACACATGGATGTTGAAATGATACAAGAAAAGAAATTACACCAACAATGCTGTATGAACACAATCCAAATCTTCAGCCAACTACAGCAAATTGCATATTTTGTGGTGCATATATTTGTGAGAAGAAGGTAAGACAGGAATACAAATATGGAGGCTAAGTGTGCGTGTTGAATGTCATATCCTGAGCCAATCAGGAGGATCGACCCTGATCCAGGCATTTTGAATGGATTAATGAATATTGTCTTAGTGAACTCAGCCCTTTTCTGATCCTTTGTTTATTTGCTCTGGACATGCCAACTGTCAAACACGCTCTCAAACTGTTTGACACACAGAGCAACATTTTTGCATGAGGCCAAGTGCTGCTATTGGTTCAAAACTGCCTTTCAACGTCGATATCTTCAATTTCTGAAGAGAGGCTGTCACAACTTTCCTGCCACAAGAAATCCATGCGGACACCCCTCTCTCCTCAGATAGATTATAAAGCACATAATATTAATATAGGAAGCCCTCAAAGGAACACTTTGATGCAGGCCATACAGTATATTTTCTTAATACAGAGCCAATCCGCAATAAAAGGCATGTCGGTGGAGATCTAATGTATAATACCAAATATTAAATATAGGGCTGTCATTTGGTTAAAATATTTAATCGCAATTAATTGCATGATTGTCCATAGTTAATTGTGATCGATCACAAATTAATAACACATTTTTTATCTGTTCAAAATGTACCTTAAAGGGAGATTTGTCAAGTATTTAGTACTCTTATCATCATGGGAATGGGCAAATATGCTTGCTTTATGCAAATGTATGTATATATTTATTATTGGAAATTAATTGACAACACAAAACAATGACAAATATTGTCCAGAAACCCTCACAGGTACTGTATTTAGCATAACAAATATGCTCAAATCATAACATGGTAAACTGCAGCCGAACAGGCAACAACAGCTGTCAGTGTGTCAGTGTTCTGACTTGACTATGACTTGCCCCAAACTGCATGTGATTATCATAAAGTGGGCATGTCTGTAAAGGGGAGACTCGTGGGTACCCATAGAACCCATTTTCATTCACATATCTTGAGGTCAGAGGTCAAGGGACCCCTTTGTAAATGGCCACGCCAGTTTTTCCTGTCCAAAATGTTGGTTAAATTTGGAGCGTTATTTAGCCTCCTTCTCGACACGCTAGTATGGCATGGTTGATACCAATGGATTCCATAGGTTTCTTTAGTTTCATATGATGTCAATATATCCACTTTAGCTTTAAAGCTGAGCCCACTGCAAACTAAAATTGCAAGTTGTGTTAATGCGTTAAAAAAATGAGTGGCGTTAAAACAAATTTGCGTTAACATGTTATTATTGTGTTAAGGTTGACAGCCCTATTAAATATATAGGAAAGAAATTAGTAGCCTTTGGGATTTAGGAAAAACGTGGATGGGGTCACTTCTAATTTTAAAGCATATGTGTAGCATCAATATTTACCGTATGCGTACCAAACAGTCCGGAGAACTGGTCTCTCCCTGCAGACGGGTCTGGGATACATACGGATTTCCAGCATGGTCTTTGTAAACTGTCAAGAATTCAAACCTGTTTTTTTTCTCATCTGTTTCTTCTCCTCTTTGTGGCCCCTCATGTGGTTTATACGCTCTGTTTTTTTTTCAGCCCAATCTGTCAGAGCCCCCTTACTGCTAGATGGCAATGATGGATTTTCTGTGAGCACATCAAACATACAAAAGGCTCAGATAACGGCAGGATAAACAACAAAGCAAATATATTGACAGAAAAGAGACAAAAGAAAAAGAACCAGGTAGAGAAGCCGCACAAAAGAGAGGAAAGAAAAAACTGAAGAAAGTCAGCGAAAGACAAGACGGTTAAACAATGAGAGGAACAATGTTTTCATTGTTTTAAGATGCTTTCTGAAATATTTAGTTTTGATCCACTACTGACAGCTGTGTTTAAGGATGTGCCATTTGAAACGTCAATCGAGGAGGCTGCAACAAAAACAAACTTAGAAAGCTCTCTGCCCCGGGAGTATTTTCCTCCCTGCACACATTATCTGTCCGTCCATCCCCCCCGATCTTGCATCTCCTCTGTGGCGAACAAAGTGGTTGGGAACAGGAAAAACGGGATCGTCGGTAATCCAAGCGTAAAAGATGGATAGAAGGCAGTGGGATGGTGGATATCTGCATCCTGGAAAAAGAAAAACAGACTCCATGAGGAGAAATAATTAGAGGGATTAAGTGGAAAGGAAGAGAGCAGAGTAAATTACAGGAGGAGGGGGGTGGGGGGGCTGACAGTGTTTAGTGAAGAGAAAGCAAGACCGGTGACGTCACAGTGGAATAAAGTGCAAGCTACGGGAGCATTGTGCCCGTGGAGCCTTGAACGTGATCGTCCAGAGAAAACAGACTGTAAGCACAACGTGATGGTTGTGGGAGGCACTGTGTGTACACAGAGCGTGTACATGAGTGAGCAGCGCGGTGCGGAGCATGTTTCCATACAGATGGAAGTTTGTTTAGAGTAGCGTGAGTGTGAGAAGTGAGTATGCAGATGGAGATACAGATGTGGTGAATAGCGCTCTGTGCGCTTCGGGGGTCTCTGGGATAAACTGGCAGCGCCGAGGCGTTTTTTTTTGCCCTCCGAAATTTCCTCCCACTTTCTCAATGTCAGCCAACACCCCTTTGGATCTGGACTCACCGGCTGCAGTATGTGTGTGTGTGTGTGTGTGTGTGTGTGTGTGCATGTGCAGCAGAGGATTCAGTATTCACAACCACATATGGCATCTACATGTATGTACGTTATCTATGCATCTGCACATCCATGGGTCAAGTTGGACATGTGTGTGCATCTGAATGTGTAGAAAGGCAGGTTGTTCTCATAAACCGTTTGTAGCTACACCTACGAAAAGTAATGCACTGTAGTTCGTACCCCATTTGAAACCAGAAGTCAACGCTGATTTATTTGTATAGGGATATAGGGATGATAATTTTTTTTTTTTTTTTCTAGCTGATAACCGATTAACCGATTATTAACCGTTAACTAAGATTAGTGCGTTGCATGCAGCGGTGCTGTGGTTTTAGTGCCTAATAAGCAACCCCGTTGCAACGAAAAGCTGATGCACAAACAGGTTAAATCCATCATTTATCACTTGCTGCAGTGTTGTTTTACGGTGGGTTATGTGACAGACTATTTCATGGCCAGACAGTAACTTCCTGAATTTCCTGGTTGCCAAGGAACCGTCCGGCACTTAGCCCCTCATAAAACGGCACATTGTTGTTTTTACACTTTGGGCTCTGTATTAAACAAACAAGATTTGGCGTGTTAATTTGTGAGCTTTGGAGGTGCTGATAGGTGGATTTTGTTATTTTTGGAAGGCTCCAGGCTAGCCATTTCCCTAATGGATGTATGAAGAGAACTAGATACAGCGTTGGAGGCGGGCTCCCATCCATTCCTATGAAAGTTGCTCAGTGGTGCATGAAGACAAAATGACTTGATTGACAAGTGATAAAGTACCCAGATCTTCCGGCGATCTTCCTCCATCTATCGGGCCCATAGAGCAGGCGCAGTAGCGTTTCCTTTAACTCCGCCTCTCAGCCCTCGCTCAAGCCTCCATCTGGGTCTCATTCACATGAACGGAGGAAGGAAAATAACTCTGTGCTTTAATTTAATTCAATTTAATTTGTCTTTAAATACATTTATGCCTATCCCATAATCTGTGTTCTATATATGCTTTGGATAGCTGTGTATTTTGCTTTGTATATTATTATATAGACCTTTTAGTTGATATTGTGCTTGCATATTCCTATAGAAGTTTGGCTTTGATCACATTACCTCAAACACACAGCAAACCTGGGGTCAGGTGGTGTTCCGGCAAAGGAGTAATAGTTGGCTTCTGGTGCTCCAGGCCAAATATAATCAGGCTGCCACTTGTAGTCAGCAGTGTGCTTTGCACTTGATTGATGTAGGCTAAAGGGAGGGTATACACACAATGCACAGGGAGCGGGAAGAGAAGGAGGTCAATAGGAGCCCATTAGCTCAATTTTGCTGTGAGGCCGCCCATAGCAGGTTACTCTGGTCTGCATGTGTACCTGCATGTCTTGACAGATTCTTAACAATCAGGAACGGTAGTGTGTGAGGAGGAGAATGGCAGTTGAGTCCATATAACCACCAGATGAGCTGCAGCTATTTGTTTAGACAGATCTCATCAGATCCTGGAACATCCCTCTGTAAACACCAAAAGATGGACCGAGTGAGACAGCGTTAAACCAACTGGAAGAAATGGATGAAGAGTTGCAGCTGGGCAAAAGAAAACATTGACATTAGAGATGTATCTATTTCGCTTAGTCAGACAAAGAGGAAATCGGAGGAGAAAAGCAAGCCTTCATCTCAAGTGTTCTAGCGAACGAAAGCAACATAAACAGTATCAAGGCAAAGTTGGAAATCATCTCTCAGACGTTTCACCTAACAAGGACTGAAGGTGGAAGATGGATTGTGGCCCAAATGTGCACACGCGCGCATAAACACACCGTTAAAGGTGTTGTGCTTTCTGTCAAAATGAGCATTTGTTTATGTCACATCAAGAAACCAGTGCTCCCCATGTGGAAAAGGAATCCAACAAGGTGTGTGTTTGCGTGAATGTACGTGCTCTCAGAAGCATGCATGTTTCCACTATACCTACTTATCATGCGCAGCTCTGCGTGCATACGAGTGCTGCCTGACGTCATAGTGTTAATGATGATTAAGATGATGGTGTTTATTTATCTGCAGAGGTGGAAAAAGGTAGACGTGGTTGAATGAGTGCAGTGTCGTGGGCTACAGAGAGCCAGGAAGAGAGAGGGAGCGAGGAAGAGGGGGAGCGGGGAAGAGGGGTGAATAGTTCTCTGTGTGGGGAGCGAGAGAAAAGAGAGCCTCTTGTGGTGTGTTTACGCGTCAGCGTAGTTCCTCGTCTGATTGATGGTATCTGTGTGTGGGTGTGTGTCACAGTGTAGGTTTCCACGTTGAAATACTGGGCTTCCCCATGCTATAATTTAAGTGGGACCATTATGTCTATTATGAACTAAGTGCTATGCAATGATATGTTGCTGCATGTAATTTCATTTGGTAACCCCTTGGACACTGTAAGTAATGTCTTGCTAAAAGGGGAAGTGTATTAAAAGGCTCGCTCCTGGTTATTCCACCATTGTGATTCATCCAGCGTGAACCTATAAACCTCCTCCATGTGGCAGACGGTATGAATCTGAGATTGGCTAGATGCTACTTTGGACTGAGAGACACCAGTGGTTCCCAACCTGGGGTCCGGGGTTGGGAACCACTGCTATAAAGATCACAGGGATAGCGCCAGGACTTGTCTGCTCTGAGGTTGTCAAAATTTGATTTGCACATGTACAACTAAAATCATAATAACTAGGGCTGTCAATTGATTAAAATATTTAATCGCGATTAATCACACGATTGTCCATAGTCAATTGGGATTAATCGCAAATTAATTGCACATTTTTTTCACATATCTTGAGGTCAGAGGTCAAGGGCCCCCTTTGAAAATGGCGTTGGTTTTTCCTTGTCACCATTTGTTTTTTGTTTGCAACAAGTATATTCTGATGTCATAAAGTATGCATACATAATTGGTACCAATGGATTCCTTAGGTTTTCTGGTTTCATGTGATGTCAGTATCTTCACTCTAGCTTTAAAACTGAGCCTGTTACAACCTAAAAAGCGCAAGTTGCGTTAATACGTTTAAGAAATTAGTGGCTTTTAAACTAATTTGCGTTAACATGTTATTATCATTATTAGATTCAAGTTGTGGCTGCGTAGGATTGTTTCCGACTTCTGTGATCCAAACATTTCCAACAACTTCAGAGCCTTGTCAAGTGAAAGAGTCAAAGTCTATATAAAAGATAGATGTAATCATCAAAAAAAAAAATTCACAACATTTTTAACTAACAAAATATTCTGCTTCAATCCTTTTTTTTTTTTCTCGCTTGCCTGCACCTGTATTAATGGGGCGGTCTAACAGCAATCTACCAAATATTACATTACATATATTTAACCACAATAACACAAAATGTATTTCAGCTTTAACACTATTATAGTAAACAAAACAAAAGCTTTTCTCATATACAAGTGGGGCGGGGCTTCAAGGAAAATAGGTTGGGAACCACTGATTTAATGGAAATTAAAGTAATAACTCTACAATTACTCAACTGTATTTACATCCAAGACTTAAAAAAGAAAAAAAAATTTAGCCCCGTTTCCACCGCAGGAACTTTCTCCCAGAACATTTTGAGGAACTCTTTGCATTTCAGCTTTTTTTTCCGGCACCGACTCTTAAAAAAGACAAAGAGAAAAAGAAAGATAGATCGTGCGAGCGAGCGAGCTGAGAGGGCGAGCGGTAGAAGAGGAAGAGATTTAACCCGGTGCCACTGTGAATGAGAGAAAGAAAAGTTATCTTCTGATTGTTTCACGGCGTTCATGTTCTAAAGCACAAATAAAAAACACTCAAACACTCAACAGATGATTTACGCTTGACGTCTGACGCTTTTAGTTTAATTTTCCTCTGCTACATTTCATTCATTACATCCAACATGTGCAGCAGTAAATATATGAAGCAGTAAATATTGGCGCAGTGAGACAAAACAATTTTCTTTTTTTTTAAATGAAACAGTCGGACACACACTGAACTATAGACTGCAGGGTGTGTTTACTGTTGTGACTACCAGCAGCCCTCATCCCATGTCATGTTGGTTCATCATACGTCAGCAGACTAATTTGCCTAATCTTCACAGGTCTTTAGACCACGGTGGAAACGCAGACAGCAGCGGGCTGAAGGAACCTTTTAGTTCCTTAAAAGTAGTTCTAGGGGCTAAAAAGTCCCAGAAGCTTTCAGTGAAAACCTGGCTTATGTTTGCCTAATCCATGTTTTCCAGATCACTTCAATGCAACTGTCCACTATAATCAATCAACTTAATAAGACATACGTGTTGATGCGATGGTGTTATCAGGAAATGGCCCCTCGCCAGCAGACACGCTCTGCTGTGCTTTGAAGCACGGTTCAGATAATGTGGGAACAATCGCTGTGAGTCGTGAGTGCAGAGCTGAGTGTTTCCTGAGTTTTAGAGCAGCTAAGGAGCTGCTTAAATCAGGCTGGTTGTCATTACTCAAAAAGCAAAGACGGGGAGGAGGAGATGGGAGGATGGAAAGGAGGCTTGAAACAGACACACATAGAAATCACAAGTAGAAAAAGGAGTTTACGTTTTGTTTTCGCCCTTAAGGAGGAATCTGTTTGGTTGTATAGTGGAAAACCTCTGACATGATAATAGCACGCAGGAAATGTAGGAAAAGTGATGAGGGTGATTTAAAAGTAGGGATGTGGATACACAAACACACACACGCTGACATACACAAACAAACATGAACATGAAAGAGGGAGTTCAGGAGGATGGCGTTCATCTCCTGTTACAGCCAATGAAACATTAAGTGTGTCAGTCACCATAGTGTTTGTGAGGTGTCAGGTTAGTGCCCTTCACAGAGAGGCCCTCCTCACTGTGTGGGGTGTTTCTGCATGTGTTAGTGTACGGGAAGTCATGTGCATGCAATTTTGTGTTTGTTTAATGAAGCCCTCTCATGTGTACAATGAGTCTTAACACCTGATCGGCCCGACCGAGTGTGCTAATCTGATACAGTAACTCTGTTAGACCGCGTCTAGACACACATGCATGGTCATTTTGTTTGTGCAAACTAACTATAGTAATGAAATCATGATCAATGGTTGGAAGATAAGATAATTAAGGTTCACATTAAACATAGTCTGATGGTGCCAGTCATGTGAAGTATACTGGATATACTTTAGTTTGACAGTGTTCTGGCTGTGTTCCCGTAGCTTCTCGAGGAGCGTGACCCTGCAGTTCCCAGGCAGAGGAGACTGCCTGGGAAACCCGGCATCACTTTGACCATTCAGGTCATAAAAAGATCTCGGTATACCCGTTTTCTGCTCCGCCTTTCCTGGGACAGAGGTGTCACTTCGACTTCGGAGTTTGGGACGTTGGAACAAACAGTTTTGCGTCCTGCCGAGCGGCGTGACAGATCTTGCATAAGGCGAGTGTACTGGCGACGCAACATGGGTCTCTTTCTCCATCTGCTGCTGCTCAGTCTGGGCTCCTGTGTTTATGATGACAAGGCTGCGACAGGGCAGTAATGACGCCGCATCGACCGGCCAAATGGGATGGATGACAAGTTTCAGTGAGTGACAGCAGATTAGCTGTTCTCTCTCCCATATCCTTCCTGCTGTGATGGACATGTCCTGTGACGCAGTATGCCTCGTTGCATCTTTCACAACTGTACTATATTAAGGGGGACCGTGTAGAATGCTGTATTGGGGACTGAGGTGAGGCTCTCACTACAAAGTAAACCATCTCTGGGTGGCCCTTCTTCTTCCTAGCTCTTCAGCGGATGTCCTGAGTACAATAGGTCATAAAGAGTGTAACATAAACAACCCAGCCTGGCTCATAGGGTCATTTAGCCATCAGGCAGGCAATTAGCCTGAATCATTCCTCAGTTATAAATACAAACCATGTCATTTTAAACATTTTCTCAAGAATGATGACATCCTGAGAAAGAACGTGATGTCCAAGTACAGCCGAAAGGTCTTGATTAACTTTTTATGGGAGTGTATAATGCTGAATGGGTGTGAACAAGGGTGCAAAGGAAGAGATATATTTAGAGGGCAGTCTTCAGGGAGCTGTTTAGTGGAACGGAGGATTAGGGCTGATTTCTGTATCGTATTTCTATGGAAAATGAGCCGGTGATGATGTAGGGAGTTGACAGGAAAGGAAAGGCGTCAGTGCTTGGGCTTCGTGATTGTCCTGACTCTCTCTGTCACCCCACGCTCAGTTTCTCTGCCGCATCTTTAAGTCCACCTGCCTGCTGGAAGGACTCCCTCCAAAATCTTAAAAACACATTTAGGGGAAACACATAAAAAAAATAGCTTGTCTGAGGATTCGTTCCACGATTTGGCATTATCATTTAATGACTGATATTTTAGTGTTGACCAGTGGGCAACCACTGAGTCTGAGAACTGAAGCCAATGCTGAAGTGCCTTAACCTTGCATTATTTCTAATAACCAGCAGGGGGCGACTCCTCTGGTTGCAAAAAGAAGTCCGATTGTATAGAAGTCTATGAGAAAATGAGCCTACTTCTCACTTGATTTATTATCTCAGTAAACATTGTGAACATGAGTTTAGGGTCTCAGTCGCTAGTTTCAAGTCTTCTTGAATACAGCATGATGTTCATTTAGTAAATTATGTTCAAATAGACCGTAAATCAGGGCGTGGCTACCTTGTGATTGACAGGTCGCTACCACAGCGTTGTCCAGTCTGGGAGTTGTCCGTGTTTTCCTCTTAGAACTTTAAACCTTTCACATTGTGTTTTCAGTTCATGAAAGTTAATTATAACTTTTAAATGCCTGAAAATGTCTTATTCAGCGTTCGGTTGTGCTTAGCTCCACCCTCTAGTGTCACTTCTGGTTGCAAAAAAACAAGATGGCGACGGCCAAATACCAAAATGGCAACGGCCAAAATGCCGAACTCAAGGCTTCAAAATGGCAGTCCACAAACCGATGGGTGACGTCACGGTGACAGCGTCCACTTCTTATATATAGTTTATGAAATACTGTCATCAACTAAATTACAAATTTACATTGCTATTTTATATTTAGGTATGTTTATATTTATTTTAACAGCACTATTTTATGCCTTAGATTATCATTTTGCTTTTACATTTACTTGTGTAATTTCCCTGTTTATACATATTTTATGAGTATTGAAAGATTTTCATTGCCAATAGCTGCTTTGCTGGAATTGACAAATTACAAATAAGGAACCTTGAGCCTTGGTGTTGAAACACAGAGAGGGTGTAGAAGAAATGTTTGTTGGCCTGTTAGCTGAAATGAGCCAGAACACCGCACATTAAGTGCCATGCAGACAAATTGTACACAGCTAAAGTTAGTGCAGGAGCTGAGATGTGGCAAAATAGATGAAGTGCTTATCCCATGTTAAGAAAACTAAACTGTTAAAAAGTGCAACACAGTAATTGAGTGGAAAATTACAGCATGAGGTAATAGAAACATCTGGAAAATAAAGCCATATGTCGAACACATAGCATATCTTCAGCTGGGTTCTGTGCGTTGTTTTTCTAAGATTAGGTAATAGGATGATAGGAAGCCATGGATAAGGATGGTGGCGGAGCTTTGAAGTGGGTAAAGGGAAGGGGGCCAGGCAGGTATGTGCACTTGATGGGCTGCTGAAAGAAACATCAGGTCAGCAGCAGTGAAAGAATGTGAGAAAAAAAATTGTATAAGTGCCGAACTTTTATCCTCAGAGCCAATAACAACTCGAGGATATGAATGATGAAAATCATATATTTCAAAAGCCAGTCTGTTTATCAGTTTATAAAGCCCATACCAGGGCAACATGCTGCATGTCATCAAACCAAACTCCGTTATTCTATCTTAATTCCTTCATTATTCTCCAGCTGTTCCATAAGATACCATCAAAATCAGGATAAACGATGGAAAATAAAAGTAAAAACACTGTTTTAGTATTCAACTAAGAAACATGTCCTAAGTGATAAAACCTAATGGCAGTACATCAGTTGAGAACGGTCAAGCCAGAGACAGAGGAGGCTTATAGCTTCATTCCCTCTGGATTTACCCGAAGACTGACTGAGATAAAAGACGAGATGTCATCGCTAGACTGTGTTTTCATATATCTACCGAGTCACATCAGGTATGTCACTGATTAGTCTGCCCGGAGGCCAGGTGAGTTCTTGGTTCCTGGTTCCTCGTTAAAGTTGCCCTGTGCTTCCTGTCTGCACCCTCACCAGTATCGAGCACGCCACAAATTCACCCCTCCGACAGTGGAAAGTCAGGTTTTGTTAGAACAATGGCATTTTTCCCCCGCACCCCATACGCCCCAGACTTCAAATTTCATCCGGAACCAGACGGCGTTTATTAAGAGCAACGCAGACAGGAATCCTGTCGCGCTGTCTCAGTGAATGGAGATATATAATCAAAGCTGTGTTTTCTGGTGGATTTGCAGAAATCTGTTTTCATCAAAACTCTTTAGAGATGCTTCACCTGAGGAGAGTAGGGGAGAGCGCTGCAGACATTCAAAACAAGGGAGGGGGTCACAATAGATAGAAATCAGGAAGTAGTGCCAGATTATATGAGACAGAAAAATGAGAAAGACACAAGAGAAACAGCTCAGGATTGCATTCATCTTATTCTGTTAAAGGTACAGTGTGCAGGATTTGGTGGCATCTAGTGGTGTGGTTGCAGATTTCAACCAACTGACCCCTTCGCTCACTCCTCCCTTTACGAGACTGCGGTATCGTGAGCCAAGTGCAAAACCATGGTAACGTTGTTTGCCTCACTCAGAGGCCATCCTTACCATAATAACACTACTTTAGGAGAGACGGAAGTCAGACGGCGGCTAGCGGTACCACGGTTTTACACTCTGCAGCTCACATTACCGCAGTTTCACAAGCGTGTCGGAGAAATACGGTGGCCTTCAAGTAACGTAAAAACGTGAAAGGCTCTCTCTAGTAGAGTTGTTCCGATACCAGCATCGGAAATGCGTCCGATACTGCCCAAAATTAAGGATCGG
>CAKALG010025877.1:0-18765 GCA_916700815.1 Helicolenus hilgendorfi | reverse complement strand
ATATGTGTATATGTATATATATATATATATATATATAGAGAGAGAGAGAGAGATTTTTTTTTTCATCACGCTGGTATCAGATCAGTACTCTGTATGTGCCGATACCACAAGTTCAGGTATCAGAATTGGTTTTGGGAAGGAAAAAATAGTATCGAAACATCTCTACACTCTAGAGCCAGTGTTTGGTTTGTCCGTTCTGGGCTACTGTAGAAACATGGTGGTGCAACATGGCAAACTCCTCGAAGAGGACCCACGCCCCATGTAGATATGAATGACTCATTCTAAGCTAAGGAAAACACAACAATTCTTAGTTTCAGGTGATTAAACAATAATGAAAACATAATTATGAATATTATATTCCAACCCCCGAAAATGTTACACACCATTCCTTCAAGTACAAGATATGGACAATGGTACAGTATGGATTCAAGGTGATAGAAAAACAAAACATTTAAATGTCACGTTTCTCATTTTTGGAGTTTTAGACTGGTTGCGCGTGTCTTTGAGTATGACATACAGTGTTTACTCTCTTAATAGCATGTGTCAGGCCGCAGGTTGGATCCCGGCCGAAGGTCGAGGAGATGAACGTTCACAGAGCGCACTGAGCTGAGTCACTGGTGGGACTCAAGAGATTTATTAGAATAAACTACATGAGTGTCGCTGGCTTTGTTTTGGCAACCAAGAGATCACACTGGGGGTTTTTTTCAACCGCTGAACACAGAGCTTGAAAGTGGGGGGTTGCCGAGTTGTCAAAGTGCCAAGACGCTCCAATTTCAGGGGAGCAGAGTTGTGATGACATCAGGGCAGTGAAATGCAGGTTGTCATGTGCGCAGCATGCTCGCCTTGATGTAACGCAACTCTGGCAGTGCCACCTGAACTCACAGCAAGGGCACAGACGGTAAAACATTTAATAGCATTAGAAATAGAAAGATCGAAAAAGAGAGCGGGAGCAGCGGGAAATATTGGCACGTGTGGAAGAATGGCTTCAGATGGAACAAATACCCCATCAATAGCCACTCAATCACTGCTTTTACCTTTCCTCCCTCCCTTTCTTTCTGTGTTATACATCTGGCCAAAGTGCTGCAGTGACCCGACTGTTTCTCTCTGCTGATGAGAGACAACATATCTACGTTCTCAGAAGACTCAGCTAGCAACACAAGCCCACTAATTTATCATAAACATAAAACCAAACAGAAATAGCTCAGAGGCTCCCCTCACTCTCATTTTGCCAAGAGGCTTTGAGTGCCATGGAGAAGGGGGAAAAAAAATGTGTGTGAGGTAAGGAAAAGTGAGCAAGACAGACAGGTTCGTATTTAGACACAATGCAATAAAGCTCCCCACACGCATACTGACCCCCCCCCTCCACCATGAAACATTTAACCACACTGGCCTTCTGACTGGGCAGAATACCAGGGCAGGGCCAAGTAAAGGGCTTTGTCATGTAGCACAGGTGGTATCAGTTTCTCCTCAGTAAAAGCATATGCAGATGTGTACGCATATATAAGACATACGCAGGCATATAATCATATCGGTATGTACGTACACATACACACAGCTATGCCCGCAGCCTCCAATTTTTCTCCCGTAGGGATAAAACAGAAAGCACCGTACGGACTTACAAATTTATTTTACAAGGTGCAAGATAAGTGGAGGAGTCACATAAAACAAGCGTGTGTGTTTCTTTTCAAACAAGTAATTAATGTTTTAACCATGAGGTCAGAGCGGGGAGCCCCCTCCTGTGTCTATTTAGGGCTTTGAGTGGTATCAGGGTGGCCAACTTGGTCAAGTAAGTAAGAACCCTGGTTCAAGCACCACGTTGGCTGGCAAGAGTGCAAAGTGTCCTTATGTAAAGTAGTGCAACCCCAGCAGGTGCTCTGCAGGTGGACTAACAATCCCTTACAAAAAAGTTGTATACTCCAAGTTTATTTTATGAAGTAAACTCATAGACTGTCTATAAGAAGTGGGTGGTCACCGTGACGTCACACATTGGTTTGTGGACTGCCGTTTTGAAGCCTTGAGTTCGACAATTTGGCCGTTGCCATCTCGGTTTTTGACCGTCACCATCTTGGCTTTTTGCAACCAACCAAGTGACATGAGAGGGTGGGCGACCAAAAAGGTTTTAATTAACTTTCATGGACTGAAAACACACTTTGATATGGTTAAGGTTCTATGACGAAAACGCGGACAACACCCTGACCGAACAACGCCCTGGTAGCGACCTGTCAATCACAATGTAGCCACGCCCTAAAGCATACCCTGATTTATGGTCTATTTGAACATAATTTACTAAATGAACATCATGCTGTATTGAAGAAGACTTGAAACTAGCGATTGAGACCATGGCAGAAACTCATGTTTGTAGGCTAATTTTCTCATTGACTTTTATACAATCAGACTTCTTTTTGCAACCAGAGGAGTGATTAGAAAGAATGCAAGTTTAAGGCACTTATATTATACCGTATTGGTTTCACTTTCTTAGACCCGGAGGTAGCCCACTGATGTAAACTTAAGTAATGTTCATGTATATTTCCCAAGTATACATTATGTAGTTAGTATTAGGGCTGCACAATTAATCAAATATTAATCGCAATCATGATTTTGGCTTCCCACAATTAAATAAACATGATAGACTGCGATATTGACGTTTACAGCTAGAGATGCAATGTCTGCAATGTCAACCAGCAGCCGGCATGCAGCAATCTCATATAGGCTATCCGATTTTTTACCAGTCACACACACATGTGCAGCCGCCACATGATGGTTTTACGTCGGCAAGTATACTGTACATAACGAGGCTATAAAGGCAGATGAGTCGGCGTGATGACGTTCAGTAGTCTCATTTAGCCACTTGTTAGCAACTGCCTTTTTTAAGACACGTAAAAGCTTAAAAATTCACGAGTCGGTTATTTACGGACGTATTTTATATCCTAGAACAAAACGTTAAAATCTCTTCAGCTTGTGTTAACCACAGACCTTATTTCAGGCATCTAACTAAAAACCCATTCAAAAACCCCGTTGACTTTGAGTGGAGGGAACCGAAAATGCTAACTCATTTCCGTGTTTTAGTACTCATTCCTGCAGCACTGTATAGCACACTTGAATAAACTTCAGCCGTCAAATAGGATTGGTCAAGCATCCAAAACAGGAAGTGGAAAAATAAAACCGTTCTAATGGAGATCAATGAACACTTCACTTTTAGCCGAGATGATACGCACCTTATGCTCCCACCAGGTGGTAACCCTCTGGTGTTAAAACCAGCCGTGTGTAATAAAAATAACAGTGTGCAGCTCCTGATAAAGGGCAGGCGGGAGTCAGATGCTTTATCGGCTCCGCTTATTTTGAAAGATAAGGTGGTGATGAAGTGTTTCAACAGTTAACCAGTGAACTCCCTGATTATCTAACTATGTCAGCTATATATATCACAGCTTTCATCCCAACCTAAACCTCACTATCCTCCCTCAATTAGCCCGTCACCCCTGCTCTCCCCCTTATTGCCCTCAGTCCTCTGCATGCCATCCTCCCTTGACCTCCTTTCTACATTAATTTCTGCCAAGCAAACATCACCACTAACTTCTCCCAACTACATAATTCTTCTTCTCTGATTGCGGCTGTCACTGCTGAGGAAGACACTGGAAGAGGGAAAGCCAAGAGGACACACAGAGAGAGCCCAAAACACACACAGCCAGGCCCAAGTAATGGAGAATAGCTCACCGCTGACGTAGCTTAATGTAGCTAAGCCATAGCTGAGGGGGGGGGGGAAGCTCCATTAACAGAGAGCAGTGCCAGCTGACTGGATGCAGCTGTGCTCAGTTGACTGATTATGATCACCTGCAATGCGCTGCGTAGCCTAGCAGATCAACATAAGAAGAGGGGGCATGTTCATACGAGGTGGAAATTACCAACTGGATCTTGAATTACACCGACTGACTAATAGTGTGTAAGGGAAAAAGAGAGGGAAAGAATGAGAGCCGGAGGACTCTGGAAATGATCAGGAGCAGAATAATAGCCAATAACAAAACCACATGTTTTAATATCTGTGTCATATCTGGTGGTTTGACTAAACCTTTCAGATTAGCATTTAGAAAGGAGGATGAAAAATATGTAATATGGTGTTTCAAAGAGACACGAGAAGGATAGGAATGAAGGAGAGGAGGAGGTGCAGGTGAAGGCGCAGAGCAAAAAGTGAGTGTTTAGTGAGTGCTGAAAAGATAAAACCCACCCGTATGAGTGTACATGATGTAAGAAGGTTATGATGTATGTCTAAGCATCTATCCAATAGCACAGCAACACACCTATATTGTTAGCCTATCATCTCGCTGCTGTCTCTTTTTAAATGCGATTCTCTCTCTGCTAAGGCTGGCCGATATGGCCAAAATCTTCTATCCCAATTTCATATCTCTATAACCATATATGTTACGATATAGTATATTTTCTGGTAATTCAATAAATAAATAGTCTTTATGAAATAGCCACATGGTAAAGCCTATTTTTGCATACTCCTGTGTGAGTTAACGGTCCAGTGTGTAACAATTAGGGGATCTATTGGCAGATATGGAATATAATATGAATAAGTATGTTTTCTTTAGTGTATAATCACCTGATAATAAGAATCTTTGTGTTTTTGTTATCTTAGAATGAGCCGTTTATATCTACATAGGGAATCCTCTCCACGGAGTCCGCCATGTTGCACCACCGTGTTTCTACAGTAGCCCCGAACGGATAAAACCAACCTCTGTTAACTAACACATAATAATGTCACAGTATTTCCCTTTATCAACCTGGTCAGTCAAGCGTGTTCCTTCACTGTAATTTCAATGGAATTGCATTGCTAGGCAACAGCTTGCGTCCATGTTTACTTCCCGTGAGCTTATGCCATTCACGTACTGTGCACTGCAACAGGAAAAAACTGGGACACATTTGGAGTGTTTACATTTACAACTGTGAAATGGTCTATTGTCTACAAACCAGACAACAGGAAGGGACATTTGTGGAACATTTAAAGAAAAGTAAAACAATTTCTCACTCATCTGGTGGTACTTTACCATGCAGATATTTTTGTTTCAAAGCTGCAGTGGGTAGAAATGGAGCACATATGATTAAAATTAAATGGTCACTATATCCTGACAGTAGTGCATTAGACAGGTAATCTGTCTTCCGGTGTCCTCCGGTGCCCCTAATGGCATTTTCCAGATTTCACAGACCGGAGGAAAACAACCAGTCAGAGCCGAGCTGGAGTCTTATCACTCGCGAACTCCGATCAATCGGTCAAACTAGGCAGATCAAATGTGAATCAATATTTTGTTACTCTAATGCCTATTTCTCACCTCAAATGTTTTCAGAAACATGTAGTCGTGTACTGTTCAGCTGTAAAATGAGAAGGTTTGTGACCCGGCAGCCATATTGAGATCAGTTGAGGAAATACCAAGCACCGCCCACCAGCCGGAGCACAGCCAATAGGAACGCTCTCTCTCTGAAATGACCTGTGATTGGCCAAAGTCGATTTTTTTAAAGCCTGAAAACGGAGCAACAGAACACTTAAATTACAATATGCTTAAAGGGTATCATGGAATTTTTGCCCACTGATGCCAAAAACGTTCTGCCTGCTGAAGCTTTAATTTTGCTGCAAAGTTTCCAGATATTTGTCTGTGTCAGCCTCAACTCCAATACGATGGACGTGAATTTTGTTTGTGGTGCATGCAGTATCAAAACATAACATTTAAATAATTCAATAGCAACATCTCTTGCGTCTCTATTTTTCTGGATAATCACAACACGCTGTGCACAGTTTTCATAAGGCCTATTTTGAGCTCTGTGATCCAGAGTATCCCTGTTTCTGGAAAGAAAAGCTGGTGTTGAATTTTCCAAATGTGATTTTTCGATGCTGTCAGCACCACAAACGAAATTCCATTTACCTCATTTGTATTGGAATGGCAGCACAAACCTCAGAGATACAGATCTATGAAACTGGGCACATAAAACCAAAACTATCTGTGTGGCTCGATAACATCGAGGGTAAGTTGGGTGAGTCAACCCGAGCTCTTTCAGCAAAACCTGCACAGCAGGTTGGACCCCTTAAGGTTTATTCGTTGCGACATCTCACTCTCTCCATTAACGTCTGACCATCTGCCTCATGGACCGGATCCAGCGGAGGCTCAGAGGGGACGCATCAGCAGCAGCTCCGGAGGGAGCGAGGGAGATGGAAGGGTGACAGGGAGAGAGTGTGTAGCTCAATGTACGGTGATGAGAAGTGATGTGAGGTAAACAGTGAGAGGAAGAGGACGACGAGAAAAAGCTGGCCCAGAGAGGGGAACGTATTACGGAAAGTAAAACAAAAATTGATTGATTCTAAATCTCTGTGGAGTGAATAACTGACATGAATGGAGAGGGAATAAAACAATTAAAGACGGCCAACTGGCAGAGGCCACACATAGTAATTCCCTGCTCATTTCACACACTACACTATTGTGTATGATTGTTGATTCTCTAGGACAACTAAATCTAAAAAAAAGGAGCCTCATCACAAAGGATTTCTTCGCTCAATATACAAATGCTTGAACGGAAGAAACAGTTTGTAACTTTCCCACAGAATTAGACACATGACAAATTGGCCGGTGTAATTACAATGGGATGTGGCCCCTGTGACCGCATATGAGAAACAAGAGGCGAGCTGGGATTATTTATACAATATATGTGAGCAGGAGGTCACTGTTGAATGATATAACACAAATCTGCTCCTCTTTGTGCAGCTGCTGGCTCAGAGGACCACTTGCAGTTTTTCTTAACATGACTGAGTGGTCAGAGTATTTAAAAAAAAATAAAAATAACAGACGAAACAATAACGGATGGTTTGGTTTTGCCAGGTGAAACTATAATAGATGGTGTGGTTTCGGGCTAAATGAGGATAAATTCAAGTTGAGAGCAAAGCCAAAATCCTTCACGTTTGTCTTAGAAACTCATTGTGTGACGCCAAGAGATTCCTAGAAATCACATTAAAAGAATTATTTTAATGTTTCCAATTATGTGGAACAGTCTGTCTACCAGAGATTCCTGCATCCTAAATTTCCCTGCAGCTTTTTCACACTACTGTCAGTTCTGTAAAAACATACACACACAGTGATTCATATATTCTGCATTTTGTCCTCGTCAGACGGTGTATTTAGCGGGGTACACTTGCATACAGTTGTGCACAATTTGCTCCAATTTACAGTTTAGTAGTGACAACTTTAGAAAGTGGTGTTGCCACCTAGTGATGAAATGTAACACAGCAACTTGTCATCCAGTGTTGCAAGTAAGACGTTGATGGAGCGTGAAATTGTAAAACAAACGGAAGGATCAGTGAGCTTTATCTTATTTGGAGAAAACATAATCTTTATCCCCAGCAGCAGGAGGCCAGGGTAGAGCTCCTCTCTTTGAAGCAGAGGCAAAGGATCAAGTTAAATCTGAACTGATCTTATTAAGGCTTTTTACACTCAGTTGCCAGTTTATTCGGTGGGTAAAACTAATGCGTTCTAATACAACAGTCCTGCAATAAATCTTACCTTCTTTAAGGTTATAATGTTCAAATTGTTGAAATTGTTTTAGAGAGCTGTTGATTCATCTGTATGGTTATTTTGAAGACTGTAGTTTGTGGTGCTGTTGAACATGTTTTATTCTATTATACAGAGAGATTAGCAGAGTTAATTAGCGGATATAAATGGGGTGACACCTGTGTACATTAAGTTAGGGGTGCAACTATCGATTATTTTCTTGATTAATCGATTAGTTGTTTGGTCTATAAAATGTAAGAAAATGGTGACAAATGTTGATCAGCGTTTCCCAAAGCCCAAGATGACGTCCTCAAATTTCTTGTTCTATCCACAACTCAAAGATGTTCAGTTTACTGTAATAGAGGAGTAAAGAACCCAGAAAATATTCACATTTAAGAAGCTGGAATCAGAGAATCTGGATTGTTTTTACTTAAAAATGACTCAAACCAAATAATCGATTATCAATCGATTAATGTAATAGTTGACAACTAATTGATTTATCATTACAGCTCTACACTGAGTGTATATATAGTTTGAAAATCAATTTACTTTGGCTCTAAAACTCATTTGAAAGATGTTTTATATTCAAACTTCTGTCCAAAAAGATCACAATAAGGTAGATTTCTTTATTGATAATATTTGTGTTATACAGTATATATATACGCGCCCACAGATATGATAAGAACAGACTTTTCATATCAGACTTTAAGAGTTGTTGCCTGGTTAGACTTAAAGACAACAGCATATTTCCTTTGTTATATCACCCAAACTTACACCTCCTCTGATACAGTATATATGAAATAGCTACATCACCATTTGTATAGTACAGTTGATCTGATGTGAACACGCAGGACAGTACATTATATAACAGGCAACATGTTATTTAAGTTACAGTAAAACAAAAAAAGGCATGGCATTAAATGAACATGGCACATTTTGGTTGACTGAAAAGGCTGTAACATAGTCGTAATCTGGAAAATAAATAATGATCCACATTGAAGAATGCAGAGTGGACAATGCATGGCCATATCAGGATATTTTATATATGTCTGACCCCATCATGTGTCGGACCAGACTGACATACATCGTAACCATCTGTAAGAACACAGATTTAACTGAATGAGCCTGATGAAATATCCTTACAGCTGGATTTATCATCTAACAGGAGTGACAATGGAATTTGATCAAAAGTAAACCGTTTTTAAATCAGTGTCGTTTAGGGCACTATTATATGTGAAACACACAGGTGTGGATAAAAGGCTGTTTGTACAGTTATCAGTAAACTGTGTGAACAAGAAAATAAAGGAAACATTCTGATGTCAGCGACAGATCCAGCGCTATGGAAACGGACATGCATGGATAACCTGTTCAAACTCACACCTCTGGTGTGTGTGTGTGTGTGTGTGTGTGTGTGTGTGTGTGTGTGTGTGTGTGTGTGTGTGTGTGTGTGTGTGTGTGTGTGTGTGTGTGTGTGTGTTTAGAGCTCAGTTGTGAGCGGCCCTTTACTCTGGATGAACCTCATGATGGACTGGACCACCTCTGATGTGGTGCCCTGACCCCCGATATCAGCTGTGTGCAACTGCAATAAAAACAACACAAAAACAGGATGCTCAAACGTGATTCAAAATAAATCAAAACAAGTTAAAAAGCACCAAATTCCAGATTTAAAATCATCTTATTGTATTTTTTATGACTCTTTATATAGCAAGCATCGACCTGAAGGGGTTTATTTCGCAACTATGACCCGCTCTCTGAACATTATCCCGCTTATTACACAACTACTTACTTAAGAAATCAATAATTTGACACAAAAATGGTCCCTCAGTGTCTGACATCAGAACTGTATCCACAGCAACAGTCTGCTATGAAGAAATAACAGACCGTAGAACGCTGTGATTGACCAATCAGAATCGAGTATTCAACAAAGCTGCATAATAAACATTTTTAAGTGTGTGTATGCAAACCCTTCAGTAAATATAAAACACCTATCACATATCAGCTCGCCTGCCAAAGCAGCAAGCAGGCTGCTGCCTTGGATGATAAGCAGATCAGCTTTTTAAATGAGCTCAAGCGCCGTAAATTAATGTCAATGCCACACGATGTAAAATCAGATACCATATAGTGTAGCACTTCACAAGAGCTTTGTGACACTGAAAGGGCACGATGCTGCTTTGTGTGTATGTATTGTGATGCCCACTGGGAAGCAGGCCAGACCTGTCACCAGGGCATCTAAGCCTCTGTCACAAAACAATGGCCTGATAGCTTTGTGGCACCGAGACATGTGAGGGAAGACTTACCCTGGTTTCATTCATGGTGCCGAGGATTGCATTTCGGATCATAGTGGCGTAGTCATAAAGCCTGGAGAACATACAGGAGAAAGACTTATTTATTTACTGGTATAGTCACAGCAGTGCATCTCAGATGGAACCACAAGAAGGTCAATCGTAACCCATCGCCCATCGGTCTGGCGACAGATAAGCATCTGGGGGCAAGGAACTATATTTCTGGGGTTCAGGTGTAACCAGCAGATATCCGGGCCAAGACTTCCTTTTCCGTGCGCTGTTCAATGTTTACAGTCTGATTAGCAACTTGAGTTGTGACACTGGGGTTTGAGTTTAAAGACGACGTGTACGACCGGATTGTTTCCCAAGTAGCCAGTTTACAAGCTAATTTTAAACCAATAAAAAGTTAAATCATCGTCAGACAATAGCCGGTGGGTTCCCAGATTGCATATCGGTCACTGTGTTTCGCCTGTTTTGCTCTCCACACGGACTCTTTACCTGCATTTAACCAAAGCCTACTCGAACATGATTGGTCAGTACTACTCGGACTACAAATGGAAACCAGAACACTTACGATGCCAAATCTTGCACCATAGCCTACAGATTCTACACGTGGATGCAGAATCTGTTGACAGCAAAGTATGATTTGAAAATATTTCATCTGGAAAAGCTTACTTGAGGTGGTCCAGCATCATGCAGCCGGCTAGCAGCATGGCAGTGGGGTTAGCAATGTTCCTGCCTGCAATACTCTTCCCGGTGTTCCTTGTGGCCTGAGAGACCCAGAAAAATAAGATGAGAAAGAGACAAAATTCTGAGTCACAGACGTGAATCATGCATTTTCCATTCTTCAAAAAACAGAGGGGACGGTGTCCCACTAAGCTACCAAACACTCACCGTTTCAAAGACAGCATAATCACGGCCGTAATTAGCCCCGGGCACGAGGCCAGGCCCTCCCACCAGGCCTGCACACACGTTGCTTACCACGTTCCCGTACAGATTGGGCATCACCATCACATCAAACTGCTGGGGATTGGACACCAGCTAAAAACACAAACAAGGTGGTAGGTGATTGATATAGCAACATTTAGAAACTTTTCCAAACTAAGAGGTGTGTCATTTCCTCCTCTGTCACCTGCATGGTGGTGTTGTCCACGATCATGCTGTCAAATTTGATGTCTGGGTAATCAGAGGCCACTTCTCGGCAACACTGCAGGAACAAGCCATCGCCGAGCTTCCTGTTGGAGCAGAAAAGCCAAACTCAACATTTCCAGCACTGAGAAACTCACAATATTATGTAAGACTCGGGTGGCAGGAAAGATCCGGCATGATACATCTGCCTCAGAGTAACTCACATGATGTTAGCCTTGTGTACGGCAGTGACCCTGCTACGACCTTTCTCCTTGGCCAGTCGGAAGGCGTACTCGGCGATCCTGAGGGAATTGTTCCTGGTGATGATCTTGAGACTCTCCACTACCCCTGATACACTCTAAAAGAAGAGAGGGAGGACAATGACTGATGACCTAAGGTTCAAGTAGTTGGTGCTGTTAACTGTCTGAGACCCACTTAGATCCATTTTTTGTCTTTTTTAGGGGGACAAGAGGTCTTTAGGGGGAGATAACAGATTAGCAGTAGAGGTCACATAGAAGTGGTCTACATCATCTGAAAGCTGGGAACCTGAAGATTAATTTAAGGTGCAGCTCAGCACTGTGTGTAAAGGTCATTGTTTTCACAACAGTGAGGTCAACTTTTAAAAAAATGGTTTCACTATGTGAAATGGTTACTATGGGGACTAACATCATCCCACATGAATACAATTGAGCTCATTGGATCCACAAGAGTCTCAGCTTTCCAGTGATACCCAATTTATGTAATTCCAAGACTGTTTAGGGACCCCAGTATGTAGAAACCCTTTATACTGCATGCATAAGACTGCATGGTTATTGCCCCAAACTGCATGTGATTATCATAAAGTGGGCATGTCTGTAAAGGGAAGACTCGTGGGTACACATAGAACCCATTTTCATTCACATATCTTGAGGTCAGAGGTCAAGGGACCCCTTTGAAAATGGCCATGCCAGTTTTTCCTAAATTCTGAGCGTTATTTAGCCTCCTTCCCAACAAGCTAACATCACATGGTTGGTACCAGTGGATTCCTTTGGTTTTTTATAGTTTCATATGATACCAGTACCTTCACTCTAGCTCTATTTGTGTATAGCTGTGTAGAACTGACTCGGATCCTTCTGTGTAGAAGGTAACATCAGGCTGTAACTGCACATCGCCTTAAGCCTTCATTTTAGGCTCGTGCAAATTTTATATCATTCTCAAAGTTTCATAAAATTGGCAACTAAGAAACCACATTTAATGTGGATCTGTCATGTCTGACTGATCAAGTATATCAGATCAATGTTTTTTTCCCTTTGTAAACAAATGCTGTACTTTTAATAGTGCATGGGTAGGACCTCAGTCTCATTTCACAAGAGAGTGAGAAGAGAAGAAGGTGGCAGAAAGACAGACACGGAGAGGAAATAAGTCTTTTAAAGGAGGGAGTGTAAGCGTGTGTTTCAGCCAGCAGTAGAACTGATTTGTGTTTCTGTCTGACCTCGTGCTCCAGACTGCTGTACTCTCCCTCCGTGTTCTCCCTGATGATCATGATGTCAATGTTCTTGTGGCGAGTCTGGACTCCAGGGAGCGACTGGCAGTGCATCACGTTGGCATACAGGTCTAAGCTTGTGCTGTTAATACACACATGGAACAAGAGAGAGGGGAGGATGGGAGGGTCAGGAATAAACGATGGATCAAGTGACATTACCAGACATGAACACACAAATCATGGAATGTAAGCCATCAGACAAAAGAGAGCCTATATCAAGGGAACTGAATATGTCATTAAAACTCTTACCGTAGGAGATTATTTCTGGATTTGACAGATGGCGCCATGGTGTGTTTGGTTTCTATGTTACCTATAGGGACAGTTAAGTAATGTCATAGTTAAACTTTAGTGTCATGGTCTTATTATAAACATATACATGTTTCTCACAGCTGTGACAGAAAACAAAAGAGCTTTGCTTGCCTTTGAGGGCAACTCCATTGCGGCGAATGGCAGTGATGGCATTGTTGATATCCTCCTCAGTCTCCAGAGCAGAGTTGACTTGCACCACCTCAAAGTCCACCGGCACACAGCTGAACCTACAGCATGAATACAAAAATACACATGTTGAGGCAATACTCGCCAGTCTGTAGTCAACACTTCGAACAGGATTTAATTTAACCAACCTGAAAACCTCTCTGACATGATTGAGCAGCTCTGGACCGATTCCATCTCCAGGGATGAGGGTCACAGTGTGTCGGCCTCCATACTTTGCAGGAGGGGGCTGTAACATTGGCATTTTATACATTATTAACTGCACTGAACTTAAAGGACAACACTGGTGGTTTTGCAAGTTTTAACCCAACTACAAATCACCTATACATGTCAGCCCGTTCTCATTGCCAGGGCGTCAAATACCGAGGCCTTGTCACGGCCATCGGCTTTCGATACCGCCACACAAGCCACCACTTAGCGCCGGTATGAAACGTATCGGGTGTTCCATTAACTACAGTGTAAACCCATTCGCAGCAATGGTAAGCGCTCTGAGAAACTGCGCCGGGAATGTTGTGATGTAGATTTAAGAGTGAAAGAGACACACAGGGCGGGTGGGAGGGGAAGTAAATGGGTCCAAGCAAACACAAGGCTTTCACCCAAGAGACCGCTGTTTGTGTCCCGTGCATCACGTTACAATCAGCTGTTCGTTCGTGTCCCCTGTTGAAAACCTCAATTTTAATTTTCATTGTACAAACGTAGCACTTTTAAAAGGGACTGTTTGTAACTTCTTACACGTATAAATGTACTGCCTGCTTGCCTTCACACACCGCGCTCGTTCTCACTCGCTCTTTTAATCTACTCTCACATGCATGCGCGCACACAACACACTGCAGAAGAGTTAGTTTAGCTCTGAGAATATCTAGTGAATGTACAGTGGACGTTTGCACAGAAATAACTGCTGCAGCTCCTCCAGCTTCGGTGAGAAATATTCTAAGGTATTCAAAGCTTCGGGACAGCATGGCTGCCGCACAACTGTACACACACACACACACCTCTACTCATAACAAACAGCGATATCTGTGAGAATAACTAATAATAATTAATGTTAAATATGAATTCTGTTGTGGGATTAGTTGTTATTTCTGGGGCTATTTGGGGATTTATACTTTTTTATTACATACTTATATATTAAAAAATGAAGCATTTGAATACCAATTTGCAGGTTGATTACCATGGCAACGGTTGAAGCATTTGGGTCAGCACTACTCGACACCTTCTTAAGAAAGATGATCCATCACAGCTAACATTTAGTTGCTTGACAGTTGCGGAAAAAAATGGCCTCTGCTGGCCATCTCATTCCACTCAACAACGATGCAATTTAATCTGTAGTTAATGGGTTAGAAAAAAATCACCGAAACAGTACAGCACCAAGGGGGCAAGTGTGTGAGGGTAATGTTAAGCAGTAAAAAGTTGTGTTATTTTGGGCTGGGCAATATATCATATAAACCATGTCAGAGTCAGCTACTTACAATGTTGTCTCTCTGTTGTTGAAGGCGAACAGCAAGGGAAAGAGAAGGAAAAGAATTAGATAGTAGCAGTTTGACAGCCACATAAGAATCCAGGTAGTGAGTACAGATGTAGTATAACCTCTCCTCCTCCGAGAGGGTGGAAAAACCCCAGGTTACATTAAAGGTCCCACATTACAAAAAAGAGAGATTTTCATGTTTTTTTATATAAATCAGGCTTTAGTCCTATAAAAATACTGTGAAAGTATCGAAACACTCAATCCACAGGGAAATACACAGGGCCCGTATTCAGAAACTCTGCATTTGAAACAAGCTGTCAGGATTTTTGCCCATTCGTGATGTCACGAATATACAATATTTAGGCCCTTGACACAATTTTAAACGTAAACATTCTAATTGTGTCCCAGTTTATTTCCTGTTGCAGTGCAAGGCCTAAAGAAAGGAGGCTGGGTCACGCGTCATCAACGCGTCATATCTGTGGGGGTATCACACATGCGCAGTAAAATCTGGTCTGCACTTGTCGAAATTGAGCCAATCGCAACGCACGACCGCAGCTCCAATTACACTGCACATGTGTTATACCCCATACACCAAAACCCATGTCCGCCCGTGACCCAGCCTCCTTTCCATAAGCCTTGTTGCAGTGTATGTGAATGTCATCAGCTGACAGGAAGTACACATGGACCTAAGCTGTTGCCTAGCAACGCAATTCTGTTACAATTCCGTCAAAATGCGCTAAAACGTAGCGTTTGAGACGGAGGGTAATTACGGGCATATTTAGGCTGACAGTATGAGGAAAATAAAAATAAAGGGGTTTTTGAACTTTACAGCATGTCAACATGTTCTAGCAGAAACACAAAATACAAGTATAAACCTGAAAATTAGAATAATATGGGACCTTTAAAACGGATATAAAAAGTACCATACCAAGCACCCAAGCCAACTTGGAAATAAATAGTTTAATGAGTAGCAGAGATTTTTTTTTTTATGGCTTTATAAGTACCATTATATAACAAATCACGTCTGCTCATTCCAACAAGATTTGAAACCCACAGAGACAAACTGATTCACTCACACTATGTGAGGTCTTGGTCCTGTGGCTTGTCAGAGTTGTTCCAAATACCTGAAAATACAAAATGAAGAGAGATGGTTTAGGGCGTGTTCATGAAGGCATTTTATTATCACATTGCCCAAGTTGATTAGAAAAATTTCAGTGCAACCAACTCTACATCTGCAGAGCTGAAAAGATGAGGAAGAAGACTACTATTATGATTTTAACCATATGACCTTGTGTCCAGATGAAATAGCAATACACTAATACGACTATGACCTGGAGCCACACAACAACAACAACAACAACGTTCACAACCGATGTGACTACAGCAACGTGTCTAATCTTACTTTAACCGTATTTCCAAGGCGTCCACCCCAGAAAGGATTAATGATTTTAGACATGGAGAGCACAGCAGCACTGTGAGCAGCCATCTTGATTTTTTTGAAGCACTGGTCGCGCGTGCACGAGGAGGAGTTGTGCTCGCGCGAGTCTTTTTTTGTTTTCAATGTAAATATTTATTTTAAAAAAAAAGAGTGGTAGCTTTTCGTTGCAATATAAGGAGGGGACGTTTGTGATTTGCTCAACAATAAAATAAAAAATAATAATAATTTAAAACTATTTTTTGGTCACGTGACGTAACTCTGCGCAGACTCTGTTGGTGACGTACTATATCCGGAAGACAAGACTAGATGGGGATAAACCCGCATATTTTTCTTCCATGTTTGTTAAAAGCGGACTAACAAGACTTGTGTAAATGGTCGACGGGGGGGAATTGAATTTTCGCTGAAGGCTGATTTATATCAGAGGAGCGTCAATGAGGAAACAGCGTAAGAAATAGTCATAAAGTCACCGGCTGGAGAGAGCAACAGCTCGTCTTTTACTGTTCAGTACCTTTACTTACTAGCAAAGGTGAAAAGAAGAAGGCGGTACTCGCCTGAAGCTTGGACACACAGTAGGTAAGAGCTGTCGTTTCTCGTTTTATATGTCCATATAAGTGATTGATTATGTTGTCAAAGGGATTATTTATGTGTTGTTGCCTCGTCTTTGCGATGATTATGGGTTCATGTCAAACGTCATCTCTGCAGAGCCATCTTGCATGGCCACTGTAAGGAATAGAAAGCTTTCTTTATTAAAGATGTCAAACTTTGAATGGAATGAACCCAAATTAAGTGTTATGATTTTATGGGTTAATTGCATTAATCACATGTAGAGTTTTGATAAAAGAATACCCACTCTTTTCCTTCAAGAACTCTTTAAAGTTGCTTAAAAACAAAACAGTAGGCCTATACACAGTGGAATTGTGTCATTACTTTTTGTGGAAACAAAAATAATTGCATTTGTTTTATTTTAATGTATTGTATTTGTTTATTTTGTCTCCTTTAGTATACTTGTCCTCTCTACTTTATACATATTTCCATTGTACCTTTTATTTACACTGTTTAAAACTTCTTCCCTTTAAAACATTTTTATTATCAAAGTTTTTGACAACATTTTTTACTATACTTTGCAAACTTGTCTGAATTTCAAACCATCCTCATGTACCTATTTTTCTTCTTTTTTTTTCAAATTCTCTGTGTAGGTCTATGCAACGGTGAATCATGAGATTAACAGGTTGGTTAAGGTTTTTAGAACATTTTAGTGCAGTACGCTCCAAGCGGTAGCTTGTTGGCCTAGTGTGGTGCCTAAACTGGTGTGTCCTGTTTTCTTGAAAGGGCCCCTTAGAGCTGTGGCTGTGCTGCTGTTGGTGGGGCTGACCTGGCTGCTGGCAAACACCTTGTTTGGAGGGGAAAGTGGTTCATCTGTACGCCATTTCTTCACCGGTGAGAGAAGTAGCTTTTAAAATGATTAATTGATGGACAGAAAATGAGTTGAGAACGATTTATCCAAAAAAAAGGCCAACATTAAATGGTTGCTCTAGTTGCTGAAATGTGAGGATTTGGGGAGTTGCTCTATTGCCTGAAAATTGAGTATCTTTGGGTTTTATACTGTTGTCATCACCACAGGCTCTGGCAACGGTGATGAGCATTCTTCACTATTTTCTGAGATTGTAGAGACTAATTGATAAAGAAATTCATTGCTAATAGCAACCCTAAAGACAAGTTATAAGCGTTGAGGCATGTATGATAATATAATAATAATATAATATGATCAAGAAAAGCCTTTCTGATATGAGATTAGTTCATTTAAATGTGAACATTTTGTATTTTTTTCAGGTGCAAGTGAGAAACCAACACCTGGTAAGTAAAATAAACTGTATAATCTGACAATTTTATGACTATTCTTCCTGTCAAGCATGATCATGATATTTTGTGTCTTCATCACCATTTACTAAAGTATCCTGTATTTTAGCTGAAACGCGCCCTCGAAGGTATAAATGTGGACTTTCGGCTCCCTGTCCCCCAAAACATTTGGCTTTCCGTCTGGTGTCTGGTGCTGCCAATGTCATCGGACCCAAAATCTGCCTGGAGGACAAGATGTGAGATTCAGTGTTTATCTTTTCTGTACATCTTTGTATTTGTCTCCCCTGCGGTCCGTCTCTTCTTTTTTTTTTTTTTTTTGTTTCACACTCTGTTCTTTTTTTTTCTTCTGTGCTGTCATAACCAGGCCTCCAAGCCTGTCTGGGGAGCTGAATGCAAGTATTCTTTCAGTCTGTCTGTCCCCCATTTCTTTGTTTTTGTCTGTAGTCTTGTTTCTTAATAGATTTGTTGCCAGTCAGCGTGCATAAGAATGTAGAATAATGTGACCAATACAAGGAAGTGTTCTCCTTCAGCTCGTGTTTCAACCCTTTTGTCTTTCTGTCTCACAGGTTAGTGAGCAGTGTGAAGAACAATGTTGGCAGAGGCCTGAACATAGCTTTGGTGAATGGTAAGAGACCCCCTCCTCCACCTTTTTTCTTTTAATTTTACTGTGAAGCATTAATATTTTAAGCTGCTGTTAATTGTGTTATTATAACATCTGACTGGTGTTTCTTTACTCCAGGGGTGACAGGAGAGCTAATGGACACAAAGAACTTTGATACGTGGGCAGGAGGTAATACAAACCAGACACTAATGTATAAGATATGTTTCACATCTGGTACATATGGCTCAGCAATAGCATGCTATAAACCACAGTTAATGGCTCATCTGACGTTCGTTCTTTCTCAGATATTTCGGACCTGTTAAAGTATCTCCGGCCGCTCCATGAAGGAACTCTGGTGTTTGTGGCTTCCTTTGATGATGCAGCTACAAAGTAAGAATCCATGATGTGCGATCAGTTCCAGTCCAACACCCCCATAGATATAAAACAGTATATA
>CAKALG010025875.1:0-11506 GCA_916700815.1 Helicolenus hilgendorfi | reverse complement strand
ACAGTATGTACTGTATATACAGTATATATGTATGTATACACACACACACAGATATATACACAAATATTCGCTTGTTTTACTGAAACGGGTCAGTTGTACAGTTTATCAGTTGTTCTGTACTGATATTGTTATGCATTGAATATAATGAAATATCCATAAAATATGTCACTTAGTCAGGGGTCATCAGTTTACTCAATGATAAGAAAAGAGGCCTCTTAAGGAAAAGGTTGGGAACCAATGGATTAATTAATTGCTTTGAATTTGAATTATAAAGTCTCTAAAGTGAAAAGGACAAAGCTGTTGGATGTCTACTGCCCTTTTCACATTGAGAAACAAACAGAGAAATGAATGTGCCCAGTTGTGTTTATCAGTACGAAAAGCTGTGTTGTGATTCCACGTCTTTCTGATTTAGTTTGTCTCCAGGTCATTCATGTTTTGCTCTTTTGTCTTCTACCTGTGCCTGTGTTCTGTCTTTCATGTCCTCCTTCCTCTCTCTCAACCACTCACGTGTCATTTCATGTGACTGTGACCCCCTCCACTTTGCAGAAGGTAACTGACTGTTGCAGGTTCTTTTGAAAGAAGACCCCTCACTTTAATGAGAGATTCCCACAGTTAAACAACACATTAATTGCTTCTATGCAATCATGTAATACACGTCGACCTCAATCCCATTAATCAGTCATGTAGACGTTTGCCTCAGCAGGATAAATGAGAGAGAGCCAGAGCTGTCTTCACGGTAATATATAACAGTCAGGAGTGTTTAATATCAGCATCACTCGGGTGGTGCTGAATAGCCTGCGACCGAAAGGGATGCTACCTCTCCTCCTTTTAGGACGGGTTCCTATAAATCAAGAGTATAATAAACACAGTTTCCTCCAATCACAGGTGAATCATTATCAGTGTCTACCCCACGCACCTGCAAAAAATAAAAACTGCCCCTACCAGCAGTTTGCTCTGGTTCTCAATCAAGAGTTTGTAGTATTCATGCTGAGAGCAATAGCTACCCTGTGCATTGTATCCTCCATATTGTTCATCATGTTTAACCTTAGGCTGCATTAAAGGCTATATCAACTAACTCGGACCGATTTAACCAGGGTGTGTTGAAGGCAAGCAATATTATGAATCAGAGTATGAACACTAACCATTATACACCTCCTTCTTGTTGTCTGTTAGTAACCTATACTATATTTATGCAGCACTTTTCTTATCCAGGGTTACAAAATGCTTCAGTTACAAAAAAAAGATGCTAAAAAGCATTTGACCAGCTATTTGAATTAAAGACAAGCAAACATTGTTAAAGAATAATAATACAAATCAGAGCAAGGAAGCATCAAATGCTTTCTAGGATAATTTGCTGATCCGACCCCCAGAGGGAGAGCCAAATGGAGCCAAATTGTGAAGCACTTTAAAAGTAATTGGAAGGATTTTGATTTCATCACCGGAGTCCTTCAGTAGTTGGTAATAATGCAGCATAAATTTACTTATTTGTAGACAGCTTCTTGGCTTAAACAAGAATAAGGTGCCTTACAATAATCAATGCCAAGACGTGAGGCGCCGTACTTTGATAATGTTTCTGAATTAAAAAATAACAGGACTGAATTACCGACTTACGGTATTTCTCAGAGTTAATTCGGGAAACTCTGGAAACCATTTTGTTAGAAGTCTACAGTGAGGGCTGATGTGAAACTTCTAAAGTCTGATTTTGGGCAAAAAGACCAGAACTTCAGTTTAGTTTTAATTTAATTACAGAGAACTAGGAGATATCCAGGCACTAGTCTCATTCAGACAAAAGTAGCCAAATACGTTTCACAGATACATAAAGCTGTACATCATCGATATAGCAATGAGGAGAGACAAACTGATGGGTAATGTGGCCTAAAGGGAGAATAAGACCGGTCCCAGGATTGACCCCTGAGGAACTCCACAGGTCAGAGGAGCACAATCAGACACTTTGTCTGTGATGGATACAGACATAGCAATTAGATAAATGAATCCCCTGTCTTACATTTCTATTTGACTTAATTGTTGTGTGTTGTATGATAAGTTTCTAAACTTTTGATTGTGGAAATTCGTGGGAGATTGAGACGGTGAAAACATAGCTTACTGAATTACAAGTAAGTTGTAAAACACAACCATTCCATCCCGTGGTTATCTTTACAGGTAAACGCATTTATTATGCTGTGAAATGCAAATCTTACATAAACATTTCAGCCAATGAGAAATGACCCTTTCCCCTGAAGCCTTGTATGACACTGGGGGAATGTCACTCAGCAACTCGGACTGAATCAGATAAGCATGTGGCTGTGTGTCATTTGGTAATTAGCCCGACTTGAGACACAGCATCTTGAGGCGAGCGATTAAGGAAGGGCAAGTGACTTAAAAGGACAACAACAAAGAGGCCAGTTTCAAAGTTTTGACTTTTATTTCTAATCAAGCTTTTTGTTTTTCTTTGCTCTACAATTGTAAAGGTACTGTTGGACTGGGAGCATCTTCTCCCCATAAAATAACCCTGTAGAGCTCTGCATCTGTTTAATGAGCCTTTAAATAACCTCTATCTTGCTCCTGTGTGCCTGCAGGGAATCCCAATCCTCCTAAACTCGAAGGGTCACTTCAAGCTCAAGGCAACTCCCTCAAAGTCAGCTGGGTCAAGCAGGACGACGGCGGCTCGCCCATTATACATTATCTCGTCCGCTATAAACAAGTGAGTATGGTGATTAGAGCTGATGTATAAAGTAGGGCTGTCGATCGATTGAAATATTTAATTGCAATTAATCACACATTTTTTTATCTGTTCAAAATGTACCTTAAAGGGAAATTTTTCAAGTATTTAATACTCTGATCAACGTTGGAGAAGTAAATATGCTGCTTTATGCAAATGTATGTATATATTTATTATTGGACACAAAACAATGACAAATATTGTCCACACAGGTACTGCATTTAGCATAAAAAATATGCTCAAATCATGACATGGCAAACTGCAGCCCAACAGACAACAACAGCTGTCAGTGTGTCAGTGTGCTGACTTGACTATGACTTGCCCCAAATTGCATGTGATTATCATAAAGTGGGCATGTATGTAAAGGGGAGACTCGTGGGTACACATAGAACCCATTTTCAGTCAAAATTTTGGCAGGGAAAAACTGGCATGGCCATTTTCAAGGGACCCTTTCAAAAAAGACCATGCCAGGTTTTTTTTGCGCAAGTTTGGAGCGTTATTTAGCCTCCTTCTCAACAAGCTAGTGTGACATGGTTGGTGCCAATGGATTCCTTAAGTATTTTTGTTTCATATGCCAGTATCTTCACTCTAGCTTTAAAACTGAGCCTGCTACAAATCTAAAAATCACAAGTTGTGTTAATATGTTTGTCCATAGTTCTGACATCTTAAAAAACATTATTTAAAATGTCAAAATGTAGTCTAATTCTGTTGTGTTTAAGTCTTCATGTTAATGCATGTAGAGCTGAAATGATTAGGTGATTAATCAGTTAGTGACTGACAGTAAATTCATCCGAAACAATAACAATAATCGATTAATCAATCAAGCCAGCTTTTAAGCAAAACTTGCAAACATTTTTACGGCTCAAGGTTCTTAAATGTGTCTGCTTTTCCTTGTCTTACATCATAGTAATCTGTTGGTTGGATAAAAATTGCAATTCTGTGAGAAAAGATGATTTTCATTATTTTCTGACGTTTTAAAGACCAAACGATTAATCGATTATTCAAGAACATAAACTGTAGATTGATCGTTAATGAAAAAAATAATGGTTTGCCGCAGCCCTGCATGTACTGTACATCTCTCTGTGTGTCCTTAGGTACAGATGTCGGACTGGAAACCAGAAATCAAAATGCCCAGCGGGAGCGACTATGTGGTTCTCCACGGGTTGGACTGGGACACCGAATACAACGTCTGTGTGGTGGCAGAGAATAAGAAGGGCAAGTCCCAGCCAGTCATCATGTCCTTCAGGACGTCCGCAGAGCCAGAAGCCATCCCAGGTACCCTCCCTCAGGTCACGCACACTAAACTGGAACTAAACAGCCAGAAACTGAAGAGCCAAACTCAATGCTCAAAACCAGAGCGTGACGTTCTATTTTTAACTCTCTAGCTCTGAAAGGTGAATGACAACTAAATAAATCTACAGGAAAAAAAAAATAGATTTCCTGGACGGCGGAGAGCCAGAAATGATTTTCCGGCTGAATTTTCACACTTTAAAGTTTTGACAGCCCTTGCTAAATGAGCTTGAGTTTGCGCTCGCAGAACTGGCACAGGCTCTTTCCACAGAGGATGAAAAGATTTCCTCTTCGATGATTGTAGTTTTCCTTTAGCTTTGTTTACTGCTGAAATAGCAGCTAGAGGGGATAGTTTGTCCCCGTGTGGAAGCAGCCTTTAAATTGACCCTCGTGTTACGACTCCGGCCGTATATTGAAATTTGTTTGTGTTTTGTGTGAGAATGAGTGTCCGTCCGTCTTTGGAGGTTCTTTGTGTGGCTGCGTTTTGTGTGAGAGTGAGTGGGTGCATCTCAAGTCTCTTATTTGTCGTTTCCTCGCTCCTCGCTTGAACCAGAAGTTAGCTAGTGCGCCATCTTTAAGACCGCCCTAAAGCGCTTATTTTTGCACGGAGGAGCGAGGATCTGATACACGTCAACTCACTGAGTTTCATACCGGAGTGTGGAATAAAAGTTTAATATTTTAGTTATCTTCTGATTCAACATCTAGTTACTATCTGTGTTAAATGTAGGTGTGAACAACAGCAGAAGGACCTGCGGTATCTCTACTTCACACAGCGCGGCCTAAGCAGCCTGTCACTGAAAGAACCATTTAACACATGACAACAAACGGATCTTAAACAACATTTTTCATTTATTACAAAGATTTTTCTTGTCATGATCTTTTTTTTTTTATTTCCCCCATTAACTTTTATTAAGGATATAATTAAAGTCAGAGAGAGGAGAGGAGTCTGTCCGTCAGCAACAAACACGTTTTACATCATTCATCGTCATTTCCATTCAGTCCGAATATCAATAAATACAGGTAGCCAGTAGAAATGGTTCCTGCGCCTCTAAGCAGGACACAGTACACAGCATAAATACAGACTGCAGCTGTTATTCATGGGCAGGTGTTTGTTAAACAGGTAATAACAGGCTACAGAGAGAAAAACACTGCTGCTCTGCCAGTGATAACTGTGTGTCTTTATTAGTATTAGTACAGTTCAGACACAAACTCCGTCAAAGGTCCTTACAGCTGTTAAAGCAGACTGACAGCTGATCCAGCTGTGATCTGCTGCTGCTGTCATCAGAAACAGACGTCGCTTCACGTGACGCTTCAGAGGAAAGGATGTCCCGTGTAACTAAAAACATATTTCCTCGTGTGCTCTGTCCTCGCATGGTTTGCTTGCGTCTCTCCATGCATCCCCGGCGCAGGAGGGAGTAAGACGCAAGGAAAAGACGCAAGTGAGGGAAACGTGGATGCAATTAAGAGACTTGGGATGCACTTTCTGTTTTGTGAGGATCTTTTGTCTCTGATTCATCCAGGTGTGCCTCTCTTTGACTGGCTGGAGGGGTGGGTTTGGTCTGGGGTGTATCGGCTGCTGATTGGTCCATCCATCATCTCTGCTGTTTAAAAATGCTCGGGTGCCCAGCAGTCCTGTGACAGCAGTCTGACAGCAGCCTCGTTCAGTCCTCGGCCTCCAAACCTGTGTGTTTAAATCTGCGACCCAGCTTTCAAATTCGAAAACTTAGTGCCCTAATTGGCTTTGTAATTGTGTTACTTTTTGTTGCTTGAGATAGCACTTCATTGGTGGAGGGGGAACTGCAATTTTCTTTTATAATCTTTCCTCCTGTTTTCTGCTGTATCCTAAAGAGCCACTAGTAATTGACGATCAGGTATCAGTGACAATGGGGCCGATCTATTCAATTCCCTTCTATGTTTATATACTACCGTATATACATTATAGACTGGAATTTTAATTCCTGTGTAAGTTTTGACCAATTTGTTGCTGCATTAAAACGGGTTGTTAAGGTTTTAACAGGCTCCTGTTAATTTTAATTGATTTTTTACCAAGCTGCAGGTGTATGAATTATTATTTTAATAATAAATAACAATTCAGTAAATTTATATTTATGTATTTATTTGTTAAATTTTTTTTTTTACAAAGTTAAGAAAGCAATGTTTAAGTCAAACCTGTTGTCTTACACACAAAAGAATGATCCCAGTCACTTCCACACATTGAGGCATACAGCTTATTAATTAAAGACTGTTATCGGGTCGGTACTCGGTATTGGCTGATACCCAAAGCCCAGGTATTGGGCCTAAAAAATTGGTGCAACCCTAGTTGGTTTAACTTGAGTTGGAGTAATAAATCTTTTTTTAATTTTTTTTACTAAACTTCAAATTAGTCCTGAGACTGTGGTTTGGTGACCGGGGAGGGAACGACCTTTTTACTTTTATGATGTGCTCCTACCCCCCTGGACGGGGGCGTAACACCTTGATAACCGCTGATTAACTTGTACCTCGAGGTCTTAACTGCAGCTGAAGGTTTTTTTATCAACCGTACGAAAAAAACACACTGCTTGTCAGATTCCCTTTAGGTGCTAGACACTACCGAGTGCTTTGCTGAAACATCGCAACAGATCATAATGTCTCCCTCTCACTTCCTTTCTAATTCATTTTCCAATCTAAAGCATTTCCCACTCACCCACCACTGAGTCACCATCTAGTCCACACGGTGTAGTTTTCCCCTTTGTGCTGTGCTTTTGCTTTGATGTGTTGTTCCTCCCTCAATACAAGAAATCAGTTTCTTTTTTTTTCACTTTTGGTTTTCAGACCTGACACATTTTCACTTTCTCTCTTCCTCTGTTTTCCCCATCCTTCTCTTTTTTTCCTCTTTGTTTCCCTTCATTTCCCCCCCTTCCTTCTGTTCTCTATTCTCTCTCTCTTTTATCTCGTCTCTCAATGTTCCTGCTCTCTTGCCTGGTCCCGGACATTGGTGTGGTGGACCACGTGAACATTTTCGTCTCGCCCTGTGTGCATTTTTGGTGGTCGGTGTTGTGCCGCTCCTCAGCCACTCAGGGCTGTTCATCTGTGACATGCACTTTGGCATCACTCATCTTGTCCCTCATCACTGTTCTCCTGCTCTCATAGTTGTCGTGGGGGGATTCACACCGTAACTGTAGAGGAGAGCTCGCCTTTCTCTGGCCTGGCTGTCTCTCTGGACGCTTTCACCTCCTTAAAAAACAGACTTTGTCCGTGACAGACGTGTCTCTGTTATGGGTGAGAAAAGGGTGCTGTGTAGCTTCAGATCAGACCAGACAGACGTGCTGAACCAAAGGCAGTGGAAACCCTCCCGCCTCCCACAGATTCACTCTGCTCTGCATTAGCACAGCTAGTCATCAGCACTAGACACCAGAGGGGACTGCCAGTTTACAGTAATGAACAATAGTGCAATTGAAATGAGGTTATATTAAAAAACTTAGAACAGAATGACGGCTGAGTGCCGGGCCTGTCCGTTTACATAAACACTGTATTATATTCTTTAATCGCTTACAAAATTATGCATATGCTCTGTAAAATCTGTAACATTAACGTTTACATTATTGAAACGCCTAAAATGTTTGTAATAATAATATCGGAACAGTTTGACAAGCAGCTGTGTACAGAATTATCACAAGGAAATTGTTATTTTTGTGTTTACTAAGACAAATGTCCAGATATTTCTCAAGCATGTAATATGTATCAAATATCATTCAAAAATACTTGTTTTTATACATTTATATTGGACGGTGCTTTACTCAGCTGCGTTTTATTCTCTAGCAGATCTTGATTAATTATTGGTATCTAAAGAGTTAAATTGAGCTACAAACAGAGGCTATTTTAGAGAGCTGACTTTACACAAACACTGAAGATGCATCATAGCTTTTTGTGATATTTGGGAAAGCCTCATTTTGTCCATAAAATATCTTGCATTTCTGGGTAACTAGCAACGCACTGTACGCTTTGGTTTGCTCTTCTTTCTAATACCAAATAAATGGGTTGAATATAGATGTACATTCTTATGTGTTTTTAACGATGGCGTGTTGCATCAATAATTGAACACAAGTCAGACAGCACCGTCTACACAAACATCACACTGCATCTAAATTCATGCCGAGACAACTAGAACGTGTCGGTGCTCATAGCAGGTGAGTTGTTTCTGTTTTCTGTGTATTTGTGGTTGCAGTAGCATAGCTGCACCTTTATTCAGTTGTTCCTGGCTGTTTCTATAAAACTGTGTCACGCTACAGTTGTTCAGCACTCTCCCTCTCTTGTCTCTCGTCTGGCAGATATGGGTGATGAGGAAGCGCTCTCCATGGACGTCATGCTTTGGGCAGGGATCCTCGTCGTAGTATTTGTACTCCTGCTGCTAGCTGTGGATGTCACCTGTTACTTTGTCAACAAATGTGGCCTCATCATGTGCCTCTGTGGTAAATCAGGCACAGGGACCAAAGGGCACAACTTGGAGGAGGGCAAGGCGAACTTCATGTGAGTATCAGTGACAGCAATTACATGCAGTTACATTTTTCAGTGACATTACATTTGGCCAGATTCAAATTACGGTTCAGTTATAATGTATGGCCCAATTTTCTTTTTTTGCATTTGATTTTCACAAACTGGCAACATAGAAGTTTCTCTAATAAATGTTATATAATGGATCACATACAGTATCTACCTTTATATCTATATAGGGTATATATCCTCTTCACGGAGTCCGTCATGTTGCACCGCCGTATTTCTACAGTAACCCAGAACGGACAAACCAAACACTGGCTCCAGTGAGAGCCGTTAGCGTTTTTTACATTACCTGAAGGCCACCGTAGTTCTCCGACGCGCTTGTGAAACTGCAGTAACGTGAGCCACAAAGTGTAAAACAGTGGTACTGCAAGCCACCTGAAGCTCTGAGTGAGGCGAGCGGCGTTACCATGGTTTTGCATTTTGCGGCTCACGTGACGGTAGTCTTGGAAAGGGAGGAGAGAGCGCAGGGGTACTCAGCTGGTTAGAAACAAATTCCTCTCTAATCCAGATACAGATCATACATTATTACTACTGTAGGTGGAAATGGATAATTCATTAGACATAGCAACGGCCTGCTATTAAGAAATAACAGACTGCAGAACGACGTGATTAACCAATCAGAATTGAGTATTCAACAACGCCTGGTAATAATTCAAGTTAAAATATTTTCATTTCTGAAGAATATTAACTAAATGTAGATGACTTTTGGTGGACTTGTGAAAATCATGTGACGTAAAACTAAAAAAAAAGGTGTGTGATGCTCTTTTAACGGTTATTTGAATCAATCATATCTGTGATGTTAAATGTATTCCAGGCTTCTTCTTCTTCTTTTTTTTATCAAGTTGTTGTTTACGTTTTGTCTACCTCATCGGCTGTACTTCTACTTTAATCAGCGACTTCCCTACATTCCCCAGAAGGCCTTTAAGGACTGACATTGAAGAAGATTAAGAATCTTAGCTGAAGGTTTTATGTTTTCCATTAAAGAAAAAACTGTTGTGCCTCTTGAGCAAAATGAACACATCTTGTGCCTGCGGTGCATTATGGTCCACTCAGTAAGTATCCGCAGGAACAGGAAAAATACACAAATCAATGAAAGGGGGCCCAGAAATGAGATGAAGTTTTTAGAGTGGATTTCTCCTTAGGTGAAAATATGAGGGATGCTCGGTTTAAGTGAAGCATTGAACGAATACTCTCATGTGCACAATAAGGCACTTTTGAATCAATTTGAGTGGGAAGTTGCATTGCGTATTGATTTGTGCTACATTCAGCCACACATACGTCTTTGCATGAGTTAGACGACTCAAATGTTCAGACTTGAAAAGATAATCCCCTCACAGTCTGTGTTGACATAATTACTGTCTACTGCTCTTTAGAGCTGGGACACCTGTCTCCTGATTCGATATGTATTGTGATTTTTAAGTATTGCTATTCTACAAGTACTGCAATTCGATATTATTTTATGATTTATTGTGATTTTTGTTAACTTTTTTAACACTACACCATGGGAAAAAGTTGAATCATACACTTCTAGGAACTTTTACTTTGGAAAATATCTAAATTAATACAGTAAAAATGTTTGATTTTCAGCACGTACAGTAGTCAGAGATGGCCTGAAGTCAAATATATCTGTCATTGTCATTAATGGCATTGTCATTATTTATTAATACATTTCCCTCACAAATTAGTGGTATTTTCTTTTAATTTATAAGGGACATGTAATGTTTTATACTTCTGGTGAAGATAATCCATTAATCTTATTTCCATATATTTACGTTGTATATACAGTTCCTTTTGTTAACACCTTATTTTGATAACCGGACGTACTCACACGAGTATACTTCTTCTAACTTTGCCAAGTCCGTAGCTAGCTCACCCGTCATCTCCGTTTTCTTTATACCTCCATGGTCAGCTCCATCGGGGCCGTTGGAATGCGTTTAACATAAATGTCAGTATATGGGCGCTTTACTGTTGTAGCGTTGGCCGATTTACTCCGGACCCTCCGCCGTTTTCTGCTTTCTCGTTTCCGACTGCGGTTGGTTTTGGTTGAAAGATACGGAACGGATATGCCGTCACGTTACTCTGATTACAACAATAAAAGCTGTAACTTCCTTTTACCTCCATAGAGACTCAAATAAAGCAAATAAATTGATTCTGAAATAAAAAAATCAATTTCAAAATCGTGATACGTAGGTGAATGGACTTTCTTTTTTCTCCAACTCTACTGCTCTTGAATCACCTTTTCTCACTGCTCATTGTGGCAGACATGATAACCGTTCTATGAGGTAATCTGTTGATGTCTCTCTATCCTGCAGGAAAGATGAGTCCAAAGAGCCAATAGTGGAAGTCAGAACAGAGGACGAGTGCACAGCCAATCATAACGCAGCAGGACCGATGGAACCCAATGAAACCACACCTCTCACAGAGCCAGAGTGAGTAACAACCGACGTACAGCAACACGGCCTTTTTCCCGCTCAAGTCGTTTTAGCTGTTGTACATTGCACTCCACTTTAAAGAATAATTATCTTGGAAAAATTTGACCCTTTCTTGAAAAACGTTCAGGTCATTCTTGGGTGGAGTCCACTGAACTGTGTTGCTTTTCTGTTTTTATTCCCTTTCAGAGGGATTACTGCACTTTGTGTTTCTTCTCCAGCCTTTGGAGATTTTCTGTCTCATTGTATCAAGGTTGAAGCAATACCAGTTAAAGACACAGAAAGGCTTTTTGTCCTCTAGAGTGTGGTCAACTCATATGAAGCCAACCTCAGCAAGCCATCTCTCATTATCAGCAGTCTGGAACAATCAGACGATACAGTATGAGATTGTCACTGGTACTGTTTAACCCTTTATAGGTGGTTCTGCTGTAGTTTTCTGCAGGAAGACTGGTTCTTTTTTTTAGCACATTAGTTTTCCTAGTCAACGTACTCCATGTTGGTGTGTGTATGGGATGTATCCTTTTGATGTCCA
>CAKALG010025874.1:0-13426 GCA_916700815.1 Helicolenus hilgendorfi | reverse complement strand
ACTGTCAGGCTGGCCCAAACACTGCCTGATGGGTGCTTTTAGAAGAGCAGAGTGAGTGACGGAGGTTTAGAGGAGATCTGACACTGCAGCCTGTGGTGCTGCTGTTTATGTATGTATGCTAGCCCTCCAAAAACTGTGTTTATGAAAACAGTGGCCCGCTGCCCATCAGATACGAGCGCCGGGGCTGGGACAGGGACAGCTCCTCTGAGAGAACCAAAAGGAGACAGAAAGACAGACAAAGACAGAGAGAAAAAGGGACAGTGAGACCAACAGAACATATAAAAACAGGATTTCATTTGATGTACGTAAATGTGATCTGAAATAACTTCCAAACCAGTTTTAGCAAAAGCTCTCTCTAACTATTTTTTCCTTTTTTTTGTTTTGTCCTCTCTCTTTCCAAATGTTTGAGCTAAACTCTAGAAAAAGTAGAAAGTACTTTGCCTCTCTCACTAATCCCCTCCTGCCTTTAATTTGATTTTTTCTTGCCCCTTCGGTTGTCTTCCTCCTTAATTAGCTCATATCCCTCTGGTTTGCCAGATTGAGGGTGTTGACATGCACACGGCACAGCCCCAAATCAAATAAATATACTGCCCTCCCAACCACTAACACACTTTCTTACTTATTCTACTTTCAAGGAGCCTAAATTGCATTTCAGTGCCTCCCCCCCTGTTTTTTTTTTCGCTGCTTGCCCACTGGCTGCTGCAATAATCTGTTGTTTTCTGTTTGAAGTGGCAGATGCAGAGTGGAGAACCTTGCCGTTTATGATTATTATTGTCATTTTCTATATTTGAAATTAAATTTACTGTAATTTGCATTGATAATTGTGTGTAAATTGTCATGTAAACAAACTCAAAACACTTTGTTTTATTGCTCTATATGTTGTTTTTCTATTAATACATTGCAGTGACGGCCTCCACGTTGTGTGCGGTTTTGTACGTCATTATGCTCACACACTTTTCCTCTAAGTTTATTTCACTTGTCCTTGATCATTTTAGTGCTATCAAAGGAAAGCGGAGGGAAAACTGCCTCTCAAAGTTTACATTTCACATATTTTAATTGTTTTATGCAGCTTTCATTTATTTTTCTAATAATCCCCTGAGGCGGCTGGAAGACTGTTTACTGTCTTTGATTTGCAGTCCTGTAGCTTTTACTTCAAGCGTTAATTAACCTTCAAATGGAGAAATTATAGCCGGCACACAAGTATGCGCCTGACAACCACACACACACACAAACACACAGACGCCAACAATGGAAGAGAGCTTTTTTTTCTGCTTTTCATCTGAGATCTCCCTTCCTGCGTCTTTCTCTCTCAGACTGGTACGCACCAGACTTTACAACATGCAAGTCGACATTTATTCTCCCTCTCTTTCTCCTCCTCGCTCCTTTTGTGCACCAAAGTCTGACTCAATCTGGGCCTCCGGATTCTTTGAACTTCTGTCAGTGCAGAAATAACATTACAGGTTCAAAGACAACGGATATCTGTTTTCTGCTCCGAACCAGTTAATCTGCCTGCCTTTCACTTCCGTTTGTCTCTCTCTCTCTTCAGTTCCTTTTCGTCCTATATGTCATCATCGCCTTTTTTTTCTCTTTTTTGTTCACTTCTTACACATCTGGTAAAACATTGTATTATTTTGATATAGGCTCTCATTAGCTGTTCAGTTTAATTAAAAGAGCTCATTCATATGAAAATGGGACGCTGATAGTGATTTCCTTCCCTAGCAACAATCGCTAACCTTGCACAGCAACTCTTAATTAGAAACCGGCTTGATTGACATTGCACTCTACACACTTATACACACATGCATACATAAGCGTTCTGTAAAACAATATAATATACCTCTGACATGTGTAATAGCAGTAATACTAAGAATGTATCATCTGCAGTTAAACTAATACAGGATATTTTTAGTTAAATCAATAATATACACACTCTCAAAAGCTCTATTGTAATGTTTTTAAGGACATTATATTATCGGTATATATATTGCTTCTCCTTTGGCCCTCTCCTCATTTGTTTCCTGGTCACGCCTCACATTGTCAGCGCTCTGATAGGTTAATTCATGCAGTGTTTACTGTCCTGAAAAGATTCCCATCAGGCCTTTCTCCCCTCTGTCTTGCCTCTACCCCTCGCTCCTCTTTTCTCTGCTTCATGGCTGCATATTAATAATCAGGTGTGTGTACATAACATCATTGCGAGGAGACAACAGAGGAGCAGAGGCCATTCGAGGGTGACACTGAACGGCAGATACAGCGACTGATTGCACAAAACAAAATATCTCCTTCTCTTCTTTCTTCATCTGATTCCACATCTGCGTCCTGAAGCATCAGATGGCCGGTTTATTATGTTACTACTCTCTATAGGACGTATCAGTCCTCGAAACACACAAATACACACAAGTACACACAAGTTATATGGGCGAAATTACCATGCATTTTGAGATATGTACCTATCCACTTTTCTGATGATCGATTGTTGTGTAACACTTAACTTTTACCCCCCTATTAAGCATTTATAAGCAGTATGCAACAATTAATCAATTAGTTGTTAACTATTAAATTAAATAATTGGAGAAATTGGAGTAAATTCTCTGATTCCAGCTTCTTAAATGTGAATATTTTTTGGTTTCTTTACTCCTCTATGACGGTAAACTGAATATAACATTTTTAACCATTTTCTGTCATTTTATAGACCAAATAACTAATCGATTAATCCAGAAAAATAATCGACTTAAAATAATTGTTAGTTGCAGCCCTATTTAATAAGGGTTTATAACACATTGCAATGTAGTTGTTATGTACAGACAGATTTTTTTTTCACAAGTTTTTATTAATTTATTTTTAAATAACTCATATGAAGCATCCATAACTGGCGTGTAAACAGTTCTCTTACAGCATATTATAAAACATTTATACACAATCTTGTATAATCATTCACAGGCAGGTTTAAACTGTTTATTAATGTGTTAAAAACTCATGGAGATATTGGAAATAGTTTGATTTCTAAAAATAGTCTTAACTTGAGGTCCACCTACGAGATTTCTTCCAGAGCTTACAGCTACATCTTTTGGCCAAGAAAACATACTTTGAAATAAGTATTAACAACAAGCATTTCATTAATAAATACAAGTAATGGATATCATAAATAAATTCATAACATTTGATTTTCACATCTGTGTTATATTATGCCTACAGTCATTATATACCCGTTATGGATGCTTCACAGATTGTTGTTGACAAATACATAAATGAACACTCATCACTGCTTAGAAGTACACTAGTGAGTTATAAACTTGTTTTAACTGATCAAGAGTGTTAATTTTGAAATACAGCAAACGTTTCATTTTTAAAAATGTGTCTTATATATTTTTTTGCATTTCTTTTCAAAAATATGTAAACATGGCATAGACTATTTTTTTTAAATTATTATTTCCCCCCCTTTCTATCTTTGTTGTTGTATTATTTTGTAATCTATAATTTCAATTATGATTAGTTTTACAAACAAACAAGCTACATGTTTTTCAAACTCTTCATTCATACATCCAAATATACCAGCGGTATAATTCACATGGCCAAACAGTACAGATTTAAGTTTTAAAGTTAAAATAATACAACTTTTACTACTAATGAACCATCACTGTTACTTCTTATCTCTTTCGTATGTTTCACGAAGCTCAGTTTGTATAGCCTCACAGGTAATTTTCCCAGACACACAAACAAACAAACATGAGCGAGCATATAAATAACTAATCATGAATTCAGCCTGTTTGGGCCGGTAGCTTCACCTGCCACCAGCGGACTGTCTGTCTGTCTGCTCTCTGGAGAAGAGGACCAAACTGAAAAATCAGATTAGACATACTCTCCACTCTTATGCGTTACTCCGAGTGTGTGCGGATGGGAAGATTTAATGGAGGATTGGGGTTGAGGGGTTGTCTCTTTACTGATGTCAGGCCCAAGGCTTAAGGGTAGTGTCCCACGGAAATGAGCCATTAAATTTGAGGATTTATTTATTTTTCTCCTTCCCCTTCTCCCTCTCTGCATTTGGCATGGGGTGCAGAAGTCAGGCAGACTGTTTGGGAATGATTTGGGGCGACGGGACGACGGCCCCTGCGGTAGACCAGCCTGTGAGTTAGATTTCATAAATAGAAATGCAGCTCCGATTATCATGCTTTTATTATTTAATCAGCAATATCTGGGAGGGGGTTGGGTGTCTTGAATGCTTCCGATTTGCCCAGACAGTATTTCAAGCATGTAACTGGATCTCTTCTTGTCACAGACAGACGTTTGCAGTAAAGTTAAGTGTGCAAACCATTGACTCTCTCACTGGCCTTCTCTTTTCTGCTGTAGTTCTCCAACTTCCAGCACTTGACTGCAGTTTTGTTTGGGGTTCTTGAAAAATAAGCTCCAGACGTACAAGTACAGGCCGGTTTCAAGCAGATAGGAAGATTGCGCAGAAGTGAGGGATGTGGTTGAAGTTATGGATGAAGTGTTGCTTTATCAGCCAGCGTGAGGCCATGATTGGCGCGCCGAGCAGACCTTTGATGTGAGTTGTGATCCAGACGGCGAGGAGGTGAGCTATCACACAGCAGTGATGAGGTGCGATGGAGTTTAGACACAGATGAGCAGCACAGAAACGCCAAAACATACTCAAAACCACAACAAGCAAATCTACTGGGAATCACAGCTACAGAACCTCTGGAAAGAGAGGACATCTTCTGGTCTGGTGTAGGATTGTAATGGTATACCGGTATCAAGGTATACCGTAGTATGACAGTTGGCGGTTTTCATACCGTGTACATTTGCTTGTCTACAATATTTAGTAAAGCCGACACAAGTGTGTGTATGTGTGTGTGTGTGAGATAGAGTTAAAGGTACAGACAGGAGCATCCTGGCAGCTCTGTCGTGCATGTACAGTGTATGTTAATTGTTAATAATCATAGGACATTTTAAAAGCTCACAGCTGATGTTAGTTTTCATTTAGTAGTTACTTACACGCTATAGTGCTGCTAACTTGTAAACTTAAACTAAACCTAAAACACGCTTTAGTTGCATAACATATTTTTAATCAGGTTTATAATTCTGTTTATTCTAATTGTGTTCTCATTCTTTTAAGAGTCATTGTAACTGATAATAATATCACTGCTACTACTAGTACTAATAAAAAATAATAGTGTAATACCATGATACCGTGAAACTGGGATATTTTCTGAGATGGTTATCATACCATGTAAATCATATACCTTTACAACCCTAGTCTGGTCTTTTTTTTTTTTTTTTTTTTTTATTCCTACAGATTTTCTTCAGATTCTTCTTAACCATAACTTGTTGATCTTATCAATCACAGATACATAATTAATTAATTAAATACTTTTTGTTCTCAAATGGGATGATTTTCTGCTTTTCTCTTGTTTATATGTTTTAGATTCAATTTCTTTGGTTGGTTGAACAAAACTGGAAGAGACGTGATGGAGATTATTCACTCTTGTTTGACATTTTATTCACTGAATGGTTCATGGGTAATCTGAAAAATAATTGATAATGAAAATATTCAGCAGTTGGCTATGCGTAACCCATCCAATAGTCAAATCAAAGGTTCTAAATCATTTTATAATTTTTTTTAAATGCTCACATTCAACATGCAATAGAAAGTGACAGTGTAGGGAGAAGAAGAAGAAGAGAGAGAGTGTTGTCATTCAAAACAAAGAATGCTTTCAACAAGCTGAACTGACAAACCTCCATCTCAGGTTGACGTGATAAATACAAACTGTAAAACACCCGCTGTACACAGTTTTCTTACTGGCTGTGTTTTCTGTAAACACCAGCAGTGAAACACTGAAGTTTGTCCGTCATCCACCGTTTCAGAGACCAGCAGTTGACACATTTATATTTAGCACTGCAGTACTGTATGTTTGTTGTTTTGTAGTGTATGTTTTTGCAGCAGTGATTTGGATCGCCCAGAGTTCATGTGACATGGTGGTCATTGTCATGGTCTGATCTCTCTGTGTATTAACCTCCATAATCCCAGTGTCTGTTTAATAAGATGTGCTGTTGATTTGAAGCCTCGGTAAACTCCGAGGGCAGAATAGACTTCAGGATCATTTCATGTGGGAAGAGTTAGCTGACTGGCTCACTCATCTGGATGTTGTTTTGATTTATGGAAGACACGTCTTGGTTCACTTGTTCATTTTCTTGCCTTTTCTTTCCTTTTCATCCTAATGAAGCAGAACTGTTTCCAAACACAAACATTGTTGCTCGGTTCCTCTCATCTTCCTCCTTGTGTCAGTGGAGGTGTTCCTCATCTCTCCTGCCTCCTTTGCTGTTTCTCCTCATGATTTTTAGTAACCCTATCTTTTGATAGTCCAGTGCTGATTTTGAACTATCAGGAGACAAAACAACAATGTTCAACAATGTAACACGCGTCTTTTTGTTGCATCTGGGTTGACGCTGACAACCCTAAAGCAACATTTGTCTTTCTAATCCTAACTTCAGTCCAAGATTAATTCTAAAGCCACTATAACTATACATTTCTTTTATGACTTATGTTGTTGTTACATGCTATTCAGATGGCAACCTCCGGTTCTACAAAGTGAAGACAATGCTGAAGTGCCTTAAACTTGCATTCTTTCTAATATCCAGCAGGGGGCGACTCCTCTGGTTGCAAAAAGAAGTCTGATTGTATAGAAGTCTATGAGAAAATGAGCCTACTTCTCACTTGATTTATTACCTCAGTAAACATTGTAAACATGAGCTTACGGTCTCAATCTCTAGTTTCAAGTCTTCTTCAATACAGCATGATGTTCATTTGGTAAATTACGGTCCCATTTAGAGTCAAATAGACCATAAAGCAGGGGATGCTTTAAGGCGTGGCTACCTTGTGATTGACAGGTCGCTACCACGACGTTGTCCGGTCTGGGAGTTGTCCGTGTTTTAGTCTTACAATTGTAATCCTTTCACAGTGTGTTTTCAATTCATGAAAGTTAATTATAACATTTTGGTCACCAAAAATGTCTTATTCAGCGTTCGGTTGTACTTAGTTTCACCCTCTTGTGTCACTTCTGGTTGGTAAAAAACCAAGATGGCGACAGCCAAAATGACGAACCCAACCAATGGGTGACGTCACTATGACTACGTCCACTTCTTAGTCTATCGGGCTATTTAAAGACACATTACAGTCACTCGATAATGAGAATTATAATAAACATAAACACATGAACCATCTCTGTAGATACAGTGGGGTTATATACATTATTTACAGCAGCACTTAAGACTACACAGAGATTTAAAACAAGTGCTTTTTGCATGAAACAATGATAGAATAGTAAACAAAACAAAAGTTCCTATGGGGACGCTATCAGTACCGCAAACCGACTATGATGTATACCATTGTTACATACCATCACAGCGTCTGATGGACAAAAGTTATAACCACACATTGGTAATGTTCTTGGACTGTGTTAGTGACGCTGTTCCTTGAGCCTTGGTTAACTGTCCTGCTGTATTTTGTTACTCTGGATGATTTTCCCACAGGGTTTTATAAATTGCTGTTTCTTTTGTATAAATATGAATGAAGCGCTGCAGTTCGGCCGTTTGCAATTTGATTAATTAGAACATGTTGAATAATAATTTCTCACTTCAGCTCCCTGTGAAAACACTGCAGGCGAGGTATGTAAAGCGACGTGAGCGCAACTGACTGTACACACACAAATAGGCATGCACGTAATTGCTACCACAGGAGGAACGGACACATGTAGACATTTACAATCAGGTTGCCCTACTTTGATCCGTCGGTCCAGGCCTCCAGGCTTTGAAAACCTCTCGGTATCTCGCTCTGAGCGCAGACCATATGTTATTGTGGCAAGTCTAAGTGTAATATAGATGCTTAATGACATAACTCCCACCTGGAGAAGCAGGCTTTGAACAGCCATTATTAAGCCTGGTGCAGAGATAAGGCAGCCATTAGCCAAGCGTGATCATTTCATGGCTACTGCAACAATAAGAATGACAGCCCCTCAACGTTAACTGCACCCACTGAGATACGCTGCTTTCTCTTTTTTAGGCATGTCTGCGGGGACGTGGTGGAGGGTATTGTGTGTGGGTCAGAGGCCGTTTTAAATAAGCAATAAATGTTAAATCTGCCCGACATCTTCAGTATCCATTACTGCAGAGAGCATGCTGGGGAGGAGACGGAGACGAAAAAGCGGGAGTGAAACTGGTAGACGGAGGAGATGAGATCAATAGAGGCAGAATGGAGGATTGATTCAGGCTCTTAGATCTTTCAGATTAGTGGCTCGATTAGAGACAAATATGGAGGCTTATTCATGTGACCTTAGCAGTGACAGCCTGAACTAAGTGGTCATAGAGTAATTACATTCAAACCCCAATATCCCACTGATGCTGGAGATTTGGAGATGACTGCTGCGTTGGATTTTCTAGAATCTTACAGGACAAAAAATGTTTGTATGGCCCAGTTTTTGACAAGGCTGGTGCACTATGTCACTAATGTTGCTCTGTACTGGAGATTTAACACTCATGCTAGTCTTTTCATTGGTCAGTGGGACCACAAAATCTTTTGAATTTGACTTCTAAGCTTGAGGGCAGTTTCTGTTTTCCAGCAAAATGTGTTTCCAGCATGCCCTGAGGCGTTTAACGCAGCAGTTATGAACAATAGAGGCTTCATGCGGTCTGGATGCATGCAAACGTAAGCAAATACACCATGTGTGCAAGTCAGTGTGTTATTTGTTGACTCTTCTGTAAGGCAAGTTTATTTGTAGAGCACAACTACAAGGCAATTCAAAGTGCTTAAAAGGGCCAGTGTGTAACATTTCAGCGGATCTATTAGCAGAAATGAAATATAAAACTCATAACTATGTAGTAGTAGTAGCGACCTGTCAATCAATAAACTGAGTTTATGGTCTCAATCTCTAGTTTCAAGTCTTCTTCAATGCAGCATGATATTCATTTAGTAAATTATGGTCCCATTTAGAGTCAAATAGACCATAAAGCAGGGTATGCTCTGGGGCGTGGCTACCTTGTGATTGATAGGTCGCTACCACGACGTTGTCCGGTCTGGGAGTTGTCTGTGTTTTTGTCTTACAACTTTAACCCTTTCACAGTGTATTTTCAGTTCATGAAAGTTAATAAACTTTCTTTTGTCGACTAGAAATGTCTTATTCAGCATTCGGTTGTTCTTAGCTCCACCCTCTCGTGTCACTTTTGGTTCCAAAAAACCAAGATGGTGACGTCCAAAATGGCGAACCCGAGGGTTCAAAACGTCAGTCCACAAACCAATGGGTGACGTCAAGATGACTACGTCCACTTCTTATATACAGTCTATGTGTACGAGTAGACTGTAGATATACAATAGTGCGGTCTTTGTGTTGACATGGATACAGTGTCTGTACTCCACTGATGTAGCCTGTGTCCTGTGTAATTAATGCAGCTGGCGGGTTGTTTGTGATTGGCAGGTGAAGTTTGCTTCTGTTGCCCACACTGATACGACTGCGAGAGATATACGACAACAAACAAACACTTACAGCGAGAATTAGCGCGAGGAAACCCCCTTTCTACCATGCACAATGCTTCTGTGCGGACGGCCATTTTAAATTAAATGAATAAATTTGGAAGCTTAATTATTTTTGGTGCTTTGAGCTATTATTCTCCTCTATGGGAAAGTGAGGGATGAGATGAGAGAAAGGGAGAGGATATATGATCCCTAGAAGACAAATCTATTTGCTCAAAATCTCTTAATTTTTTTTTCACGTCTTGTGTCTCTCCTTCAGTCCCCGATAGGCATAACTTTATTTCTTTCACCCGTCATTAGATTGGCTCAAAAACAAACTCAATTAACCTCATTTCTGCCCTTTAATCGTCTATTTCTAGAAGACATCCAACACACACAGATATGTGCAACTGGCTCTGATACTGGTACTATAATGGTAACAGTGTAGCATTAATGTTAAAAGGCAGTCGTAACAACAGCCCTAATGAGAGCATAGAGTCGTTATTAACCGCAGCCTGTCAACCTCTCCACTTTCAGCCCCACACATGGTGTTTTGGGCCGTGTGTAATTCAATCAATTCACACTAACTTTCTCCTCCTCCCCTCTTTTCCTGCTGAACTTGCTAGGTCATGTTCTGTGGCTCTTATGTTTGATTGAGGCCTCCCTCTCGTGTCTGGACGAGAGGGGAGGTGGTCTCCGCGGGGAGAGACGGCCCGGTCGCATCGGGACTGAACTTCCCTGAGCTGGGAAACAATTACAACTCCCCCCTCCTCATCTCCTCCTCCTCCCCTTCATTTCTCCTCCGTCTGTCCGCCACTATTCTTTTCTTTCTCTCTCTTGCGTTAACACTCTGTCTCTTCCATCCCAGTCCTGGGGCACTATATACCCCTTTATTTATTTATGTATCAGGAGACGGAAATGGACTCCCACCCAGGGAAGAGGGGTGAGAGGGAGGTGAATTGTGAGTGCGTGCACATGGATGTGAGTGTGTGTGTGTGTGTGTGTGTGCACAGACATACAGTATATACAGTATGTGTTGTGATATACGGAGTGAGATGCAGTATTTAAAGGTACCGTGTGGAGTTTTTGACCACTGGTAGTACTACGGGGCCAATACTGACTTAACTCAACTGTACAATAATTTGTGCAATACTTCAACTGTGCAATACTCTGGCATTAATACCGCATATATTCTTATTTAATTTATACTTACACTATAATTGCATTTGTATTTAACACACCAATTCTGATTCTGAAACAGAACTTTTTTCATGTACATCCCCGTTTAGTTTGCATCATGAGTATGCATCTGTGAGCGACCTCATATGCTATCCTGTTGCCGCTTACTCGCTATTCTGCTGATTTATAGTCGGCGGTCGTAACATGCAAAGAGTAGGAAGGTGCTAACAAAGGCAGCGAAAAAGGAGACTGCTAGCTAGGAAACATAGCTTTAAATATACGTGAAAATATTTCAATTGGAAATGTTTTATGAGGAAGGAAATGCATTCAACATGTTTGTCAGGCCTCAAGGATACACACAAAGAATACAGCGAGTAACACTGAAATGAGACATAACTTTGTTTACATGAAAACTCGCCAGGGCGCTCTTAATTCATATCATACACGTGTCGTGCATTTTGCAACTTGAAGAGCAGACGAACCATAGAGGATGGCAGCAGAGCAGTCTGCTTCCTCTCATCCTTTTAGTTTTTGATTTTTGTTTTTAATGTTCACACACACACACACACACACACACACACACACACACACACACACACACACACACACACACACACACACACACACACACACATTTTGAGCCTCTTTAATGTGAGCACATTTTCCAGAGAAGAGTTTTAAATTGTTGAAGAAAATGCCCTCGGCCAAAAAGTCTCAGCCACAAAAAAAAATACAGAAAAATCAACTAAAATGGAAAAGACAAAAAAAAAAAAAATGAAGCAGGCCGACCATTAGATGAGAAGTTCTGATTGTGTCGTGCACTTCCCAGCTCCTTCCTGTACGCGACCTTTGCCTGACCTCCGGGAGACCCGTTTCAAAGAAGTCAAGGACTTCTGCTCTGCCGCTTCGGGCTCGAGGTGGAGGAAGACGGGGTGAGCTGAGGTTCAGAGTGCCTGCTTTCTGTTCGCACCAGAGCATACGTTATCACCTCCATCACTGCGGCACGCTGTTGTAATTGCAGCCTCTGATCTCTTTCTGACCGAGCCTTCATTTTTCTGAAGGTCTTTCAAATGTTCTCCTCCGCCCTGTTGTCACCCTTCAACCCTTTCACTTCAAATACTTGAAAAGAAAATCAGGTTCTTTGCCGAAGGAACACTAACGTAACGTTTGCCAAGTCTGTGTTTGAACTACATGTGTGATTTATTGTAAACATCACAAATAATAAGGAACCAGCCAAACAGTGAATCAGGCTTGATAATGTTTGATTTCTGTTGTAGTCTGCTTGACATCGCTGGACTTTGTCAACTGCTGCTCTGTCAGAGTTTTGGATTTGGGGGGAGTATTTGAGATACTTTGAATATATTACAGTCTCAGCTTTCCAAAGAAAACATGCTTTGCTGTAAGTTTGTACTGGCTGAGGCAACGGCATGCAAAATGTATGAGATATGTAGCAAAGTCATGGTTTAAGTGTGAGCTGTGTTTTGTAACCACTCTTAAAGATACACAAATGTTTGTTAAATCTCAATTCAAAGAAAAAAAACTGTGTTTTACAAATTTACACATCAGTTTGAGTCTATGGGCATCGAGACTTTGCATTAAATGACCTTAAATCAGACTTTAAGTTAAAACACAACTGGTTTGATAGATTTGGGATGACACAGTACAAGTAATTCTTTTCACAATGTGAGTGTAGTTATGTGGTGAGAGAGTGAGAGGTTGGCTATTCGTGGTTCATGTTTTAAATACGCTGAATATTAAACTAACTTAAAAATATTACATTTAAAATCACAGTGAAATGTATGGGAATTGTTATAATTTCCAAGTTAATAGTTATGATTGAAATAATTCAAACTGCTTATTTTAATGCAAAAATAATTTCAGAATGTGTCTTGGCCTGTGTGGTATTGTAAAAATACTTAAAAATATTTATTCTTTACTGAATTTTACTGTAATTAGACCAACTTTTATATTTTTATTGAACCAACTTTGATTGAACAAAATAAAATAAAAACAGCCTGTGACCTGGATAGATCAGGATATTAAATACAAACTTCAGCTAGTATTATTCACAGTAAAAAATGTGCTTATGCTGCACCAATGTGTGTGTGTGCGTGTGTGTGTGTGTGTGCGTGTGTGTATTTGCATGTGGTTTGCGTGGCTCTGAGGCTGCAGCTCATCACCTGCAGAGCCAGGTCTGCTTCCTTATCACTTTGTTCCTCTCCGATTGGCTTTTATCGGCCCTCTGAGCTCTGATTGGTCTTTATCTCTGAGCCCAGCTCTGATTGGGAGGTCATAAAGCCTCACTGCAACGGAGCGTAAATAGCCTGATAAAACACACTGATACCAGAGTTCAGCTCCAACGCTCTCATAATACTCCACATTATATCCTGACCCTCATCCTGTTTCCACCAGATCCTCACCCTCTCCATCCATACGCAGTCCAACCTTTAATGTTACGTAACGTGTAATTTAATGAGTTCAGTACATGAACTGAAAGTAGCTTTTAATAAAGAGTAATGAAGTTTTTGTTCTTTAGTAGACGTGGGTGGAATATAAGTGTAAGGACACTTTAGTACACATTTTTGGTACTTGTGTATTTCCATTTTGAGGTACTTTTTACTAAATTTATTTTTCAGCTTTACTAGTGAATTTACAGATTACTAGACACCATCTTGCGATGGGATCACACCAGTTGCGACACGAAATCGGACCACGGGCACAAAGTGGGGGCAAGCGGCCCCCTCCTCACTT
>CAKALG010025873.1:0-19859 GCA_916700815.1 Helicolenus hilgendorfi | reverse complement strand
GAGGCCAGCGCAGCCTTATCGTCACGGAGGACTTCCTGGAAGTCGCCCGTGGGAATGCGCAGTTTGGAGTCCCAATAAAAACGCTCTGAAGTGAGAAAGGAGGACATGGAGGAAACGTCACGTCATCTTAGAGGAGATTTACATACATACAGTGGTTTCTGTTTGGTTTTGGTTTGTCTGACAAGAAATAAGCTGCGTGTCTGCAATGCACAGACATGAAGCTTTCCCACCCAACAGTCAGTCTTTGTCCCGTCGCTGCTCTGCTCAACAAACAAAAGCAGTACAAGGACAGAACGGCTCTGTATCATAGCAACTTTATCAGATTTTTTTAACCGTTTCATTTAACAGAGGATATTGGCAGGTTTTTCTGCATAGGTATGAATTATAGCCATATTCAGAATTCACAGATATAAGTTTGAATTTGCAAAGATACCTAATGTTTTCACCAAAGACACGCGCGTCAACGTTATCCCATCGTTTGGTTCACCTGAAAAGGACCAGAACCACCCAGGTGTGCAGCAGGAATGAGCTACAGGATTACAGTATAGAGCATGACTATTCCCTTATACTTTCCACCAACACACATCGCTAACTTTAGGACTCGTTCTTTTTACGAGATGGCGGAAAGAAAGTCGAATAATGTGCCGTTAGGTGCTGTCTGGTGTGCTACAGCCTGAGGAAATCAAGTCAAGCATGAACTCACATTTTCTATTGAATGAAACACATTATTAATGTGTAGTTGGCAATTTTTTAGGCTTAAAAATGTAACTAAATATTTGAAAAAACATATTAGAAGTGAAGAGGGTCGCAGATTCAAACCCGGCTTGGGGCCTTTCTGTGTGGAGTTTGCATGTTAGCGTGGGTTTTCTCCGGCTTCCTCCCACAGTCCAAAGACATGCAGGTTAATGGTTGACTCTAAATTGCCCGTAAGTGTGAATGGTTGTCTGTCTCTATGTGTCTCAGTCCTGTGATAGTCTGGCGTCCTGTCCAAGGTGTACCCCTCCTTCCCTCAATGTCAGCTAGGATTTACAGCCCACCCCCCGACCCCGAATGGGATAAGTGGTTACAGATAATGGATGGATGGCTGGATATTAGAAGTGGCTAGCGGTGCGACAGATTTTATGTTTGCTTTGTCACAAAAGGGAAGCAATTAATTTCTAACTTCATTCTTGGTCTCCTGTGTCTTTCATTTGAAAACGATGCACTGCATGTGATAGTCTGTGCACTTCTGGATGAATAGCTCGCTGAGAAAAAGTCAGCCCGTCTCCGTCAGACAGACAGAAGTGGAAAGAATCCTCCCACTGCTCTCCACCCAGCTGGCTCGACTCCTTTTTCCATGCAGCCTCTCTCCAGTGACTTCCACAGAAACAGCTGCTAAGTACATTTGCAGGAGGAGGAAGAGGAGGAAAAGGAGGAGGAGGAGGAGGAGGAAAGTTTAGCTGAGGAGATTGTGTACCTGTCTGATCTTTGTGTCTCCTCCTTGTGTCTCTTTTCTGTACCCACCGACTTAAAAAAAACCCTTTCCAAATGGCTGCATCACAAACACGTTGCAAGGTTAAAGCCAGCAGGAGACGGACACACAGCGAGGCGAGCTGAACTTCATGCATAATTAATCATCCTCAAGTGTCTAAAATGTTAAAAGACATTGCGACTGTTTGTTCTGAAGGCCATAAAGATGTACAGTAGCAGCAGACCGACTGGTGATGAGGAATTTCTGTGCCTTGTTTTTTATTTTTTAAAAAGGCAGGGAGGTACAAAGCACACCGGGATGCATCATCAGTCAGAAACACAGTGCTCATCATGACTCGCAGACCTCCCTCCAGGCTGTTGTCACAAATTATCAGCTTCTGGCCGCACGGTTCAAAAGGGTCAGGAACCTCCCGCTTGTTAAAACTTGTCGAGGGGGCAGAGGGGGAAACAAAGGCAGAGAAACAGAAAAACTGGGGCAAAGGTCAAGCCTGAATGTTACAATTGCTCTCGTGAAACTGAACCTGGATGTCTTTTGCAGACACACCGGTGTTTTGGCTCCACGGTTTAGAGTATCACCCGTGACAAAGAGGCTACAGCGCTGGTCGCAGCGTGCACATACATCAGCTGTGCAGCACCTGGCTGCAGTTCAGCTCCAATCTCATTTTGAACACGCTCGCTGCTGTTGAGAGGAGTTCACACTGTGGCGGCCGGGTCGAACAAAAGATGAGAACTTTGCTTGGATATCTGCCTTCTAATCGTGTAATTAGCTCCTCAAATGGGCTTCATTTTTAACTGGGAAGGCTCATCACAAATCTGAGATGTGAAGAATCACAAGAACGTTCTTTTTTTAGTTTCTTGTCAGCTCACACTGGCAGCAGATTAAAGAACAAATAAGGGCCCCAAACTGCTGCAGATACAAATCTGGTCAACTTTAGAGCCGATAAAGCAGAGTTTGTTTTCATTTTTTGAAGTAATGCACATGACCAGTGTGTAGGATTTAGTGGTTAAGGATGCGTTAACACGTTATTGCCTTAACTTTGACAGCCCTTGTAAAAACGTGAAAGGCTCTCTCTAGAGCCAGTGTTTTGGTTTGTCCGTTCTGGGCTTCTGTAGAAACATGGCCGAGCAACATGGCGGACTCCGTGAAGACGACCCGCTCCATATGTAGATATAATATGGGTCATTCTAAGCTAACGAAAACACAACAATTCTTAGTTTCAGGTGATTTATATTAAAAACATAGTTATGAATATTATATTCCATGTCTTATAGATCCCCCTAAATCCTACAAACTGGACCTTTAAGTACAGTTTTAAAGTACTTTTACTTTACATGAGTATTTATGACTTCTACTCCACCTTATTTCAGATGGAAATACTCTTTTCCACTGCAGTTATGGAACAGCTACAGTTACTGGTTATGTTGCATCCTTGGTATTGGGCTGATAAGACTTTGGTCTGGTCTGATGAACCTACAGAGAATTATCAGCTGAATCTGCAGCTCCCCTCGGCTCTACGGAGCTTCACAGTGAGTTACAGTTCATCGTTCCGGCCTGCAACTTTTGTTTTTCTTCACTCTCACCGCTCTCATAGTGTCGTTTTCAGCCGCAGCAAACAGCAGTTTTCAGCGAACAAGCTCTAAAAAACACTGTGCACTACCATAGACTGTATATAAGAAGTGGACGATATCACCCATTGGCTTGTGGACTACAGTTTTGAAGCCTTGAGTTCGGCATTTTGACCATCGCAATCTTGGTTATTTGCAACCAGAAGTGACGCTAAGTACAACCGAACGCTGAATAAGATGTTTTCTGGCTACAGAAAATGTTACAATTAACTTCCATGAACTGAAAACACACCGTGAAATGGTTGAAGATGTAAGACAAAAACACGGACAACTCCCAGACCGGACAACGCTGTGGTAGCGACCTGTCACTCACAAGGTATCCACACCCTGCGTACCCTGCTTTTATCATCCATTTGCCTCTAAATGGGACCATCATTTACTAAATGAACATCATGCTGTATTGAAGAAGACTTGAAACTAGCGATTGAGACCATAAACTCATGTTTACAATATTTACTGAGGTAATAAATCAAGTGAGAAGTAGGCTCATTTTCTCATAGACTTCTATACAATCAGACTTCTTTTTGTAACCAGAGGAGTCGCCCCCTGCTGGCTGTTAGAAAGAATGCAAGTTTAAGGCACTTCCTCATTGGCTTCACATTTTAGGCCCCGGAGTTGCCCACTGGACACTACCTGCTCGGCACTAAACGGCAGACAGACAAAGTTAGAAACTAGCTGGTGAATATATTGGAGCATTAAGCAGCTAAAGAGCCAGACATTTCCTTCAGGAGTTGGTGGAGACCAAAAACAGAGCTCAAAGAAAATGAATATTATTTGATAATTACTATTAAATGTTATTATAGATTTCCATTCTCAAAGTGGCCAGAAAACCGACTCCAAATGAATGCTCGGTGTGTACGGAAGCTAAAAAAATAAGCTTATATCTGTTTGCTAAGTTCGGAAACTGTACGTCAATGTTGTGTTTACAGCTCGTTTCCACTGCTTGTTATTGCAGGTTTATTGCAGTTCTTTTGCTCATTTCTGTAAGACCACTGCGTATTTCACAGGATGGACCGTGCTGGTGTTTGCTTGAAGGGGCACCTCTGACAGTCTGACAAGATAGTATATGTGCATAATCCTCTCCCCTGTTTCCCCCCTCGGTCGTGGTCTGCTACAGTGGCTTTTCCAGATGAGGAAACCTGAAGCCGCGGCTCCCGTGGCTGTCAGGCAGCTCATGGCAGTTTGGCTCTCCCCTCTCTGTGCTCTGTTTAAGCTCGGAGGGCTGCGTCGCTCTCCTCTGCAGATGGGAGCGCCTCCAAAGCTCCGTTTCAATCACTGCAGTTATCCAGAGAGCTTTTGTTTTGACTTGGTTAAGTTTTATCACAGAGTTCGGATCAGCTCACTTCAATGGGCCGTCTGTGGAATGCACAGTGGAGGGCTCACAGCCAGATGGGCAGACACAACCTTTTTTTTTTTTTTTTTTTGGAAAGAATAATTAGATTTAAGCTGTTGTTTATACTAAAAGCATACAGTAGGCTATTTTAGAGATTGTTCTAAAATAAAATTAAATAAGATTACCGTGTTTCAGCTGCAATCTGACTCCCAAATATTTCAGTCTTGGATTTGATTTTAGTGATATTTCAGTATAAATAATGCGACAATTCAGTGGGAAATATTGTACTTTTTACGCCACTACATTTATTTAACAATTGCAGTTACTTTACAAATTAAGGTTTCATACACAAAGCATATGATGATTTTATAAATTATGATGCATTTCTATAGATTAAACTACCTAAGACATAAACAGATAAATTAGTGCCTTGACCAACTATAACAGTAAAATGCTGCTTACACAGTCATGAATGCATCAGTAATAATAAATCAATAATATAATAAACAATAGTATAACACTCACAGAGAGCCATTGTTCTGAATTATGAATACTTTTACTTTTGAAAATTTCAAATACATTTTGCTCATAATATTTATGTACTTTTTAATTAAAGGGTAACTTTGGTATTTTTCAACCTGGACCATATTTCCCATGTTTTTGTGCCTAAGTGACTAATGTGGACAACAATTTCTGAAATTGGTCCAGTATTGAGGGAGAACGCTGCAGACAGTAGCCGCTCACAGGCTGCAATGTAATCCTATCGGGGTAAGCTGGCACCTTAATTTACGTCCACTAAAAGTGCTTGTTTTTGCAGTGACTGTTATTATAAGTGTCTGACAACATTATGGAAAGAGTCTCGCTCAAGGAGAAGTCTCGTTCTGAAATCTGGCGAGGTGACGTGTTGAGCTGGAGGGCCAGCCAGGCAGAGTTTGTTGTGTTGGGAGTACAGAAAGCGTAGTTTAAAGTTATCAATGTCATGGCTGAATATTTAGATGATTTCAACAACGTGGATGAGATCTTTGAATTCGATGGCTTCTGTATTTACTTGAGCCAGAGTATACGTATATTCAGATTGCATGAGAAATCTCTGAGTGAGACACAGTAAGAAAAAGGATTCATTTCTCGGTAGGGTGCTTTCCATAATGTTATAATAACAATCTGAGCCTGTCGGTGGCAAAAACAAGCACTTTTAGTGGACGTAATGTCACACTGACGCTGCTCACTTGCCCTCACAGCTCGTTAAGCAGCTGCCGACTGCACCGTTCTCCCTCAATACTGGACCTATTTCAGAAATCGTTGTCCCTATTAGTCACTTAGGCACAAAAACATGGGAAAATAGGGTCCAGGAGTCCAAGTTGAAAAACACCTAAGTTACCCTCTAAGTGACATTTTTAACGCAGGAATTGTATCCAAAACTGGATTCTTATATTGCAGTATTGCTGAAATACTTCCTCCACCACTGAATAGAGCATCTATTGACTGTCTTTCTCATTAATCACAGCAAGTAATAAATTATTAACACCGTTGCATCTCTGTTAATACACGTGTTAAGTGAATACAGATGATTTAAACCAGCTTGTTAACAGCTGCAAGAACAAAAGCTGCTTAATGATTAATGATTAGTGTTCTTGAGAAGGAATAGCACCCATTACATTACCATACTGACAACATGTTGTGCATTCATTAGTGTTAATTTGTTCAGCAACTTGCCAAACTAAATTAGCCTGCCAAACTTAGAGCTACGAAACAACTTGTTTTTAAGAGGGAATAGCGCCATATTTGGTAATTTGCTGTTATTTATAGCCATATTAAGAAGTGTGAAATGTTTTCCCCATAACAGCCAAAATCTGCCTTTGCCACAAATATATATTTTGAGACTTTTTTGTTTCTTCTGGGAGGATTGAGATTGTATTGAAGTAACTAAAGAAAGTGCTTTGCTTGTTAAGAAGAAAACATGTTTGTCATTGCAGGCCTTCATAAAAGTTATAAATTATGAGAAGTTTCAAAGTAATCCCATTTTAAACCACACCCATGAGTCCAGACATTTTATTTCTCTTTAGGGTCCTTTCCATAATGTTGTCAGACACTTATAAAAACAATCTGAGCCTGAGTCAGTGGCAAAAACAAGCACTTTTAGTGAACATAACATTACACTGACGCTGCTCACTTTTCTCTCACATCTCGTTTTGCAGCTGCCAGTAAGCGCTATCCTTCAATAATGGACCAAATTCAGAAATTGTTGTCCCCATCAGTCACTTAGGCAGAAAAACATAGGGAAATATTGTTGAAAAATACCTAAGTTACTCTCTAAGAAACATTTTCAACGCAGGAATTTTACCCCAAACTGTATTCTTACCTTGCAGTATTGCTACTTTTATGTAAATAAAAGATCTGAATACTTCCTCCACCACTTAATAAAGCATCTTTTGACTGTCTTTCTCATTAATCACAGCAAGTAATTCATTATTAACACCGTTGCATCTCTGTTAATACAAGTGTTAAGTGAATACAGATGATTTAAACCAGCTTGTTAACAGCTGCAAGAACAAAAGCTGCTTAATGATTAATGATTAGTGTTCTTGAGAAGGAATAGCACCCATTACATTACCATACTGACAACATGTTGTGCATTCATTAGTGTTAATTTGCTACGCAACTTGCCAAACTAAATTAGCCTGCCAAACTTAGAGCAACGAAACAACTTGTTGTAAACTTGTTGTTATTTATATCCATATTAAGAAGTGTAAAATATGTGTAATGTGTCTCAACTTGGAAAGAAGAACATGTTTTTGTCATTGCATGCCGTCATAAATGTTATAAATTGTGAGAAGTTTCAAAGTAAATGTATTTTTACTACACCCATGAGTCCAACCATTTGAAAAGCAAAAAACAAACTGTGTTCCTAGTTACATTCCAGTTAACAATTAGCATGTGTGTTTGCATTTTCACAGAGTACATAATGTGTCTGTGTGTCAATAGAGCTGCGTGAAACTCACTCCACCCTCCACTAATTAGACAAACACACCTTTATCTATAGAACATACCTGGATGACAGAGCAGCCAACCTCTGCACTCCCAGTTTGGAGCACACAGAGTGAGCAGTGTTGTCTCACTGGAGAGCTGCAGGCCGTCCACACACACTAATCCAAACACAACTCTTTCTCCATCAGCAAGTTTAGCTTCCCCAAATTATACTGAGCCTTGCAGTAGTTTGTCAAATCATGTCCCTTTTGCCAACTTATACTCAATGCTTTCAGTATTATTCAAAGCGCCAAGCAGGAGGTCTGGCTTGCCAGAGAAACGAAAAATCCAATCATTATAATCGCCAAGCTTTCCGTGCAGTCTGATGTAAAGGTGTTGAAATTTCAAAAGAGATGACAAAGAGAAAGGATTTAACCCAAATATAGTTGATCCGTGAAGGAATTACAGGAATATACACGGTGAAAAATAAACTGTGTGTGGGTGAAAAATAGTGAAATTTGTTGAAGGAGGCTTAAATCCTCTTGAAAGACACATCTGGTATGTGGAAGCTTTGGCTGACCACTGTGGTTTTTGACAAATCTGAATGGTCAACAGTCCATTATAGCACATTTCACAATGATAAAAGCTAATTTTGACAAATGAAACAGTAATAGTGTACAGTTTAGATTCCTTACAGGTTAATAACACACCACATGTACACGTGGATGTAAGCATGTGTTCTGCTGAAACTGTAAAGGGCGTGTGAACTGACTGTCAGGTTTGGAAAACACTTTTTCCGTGGATGGACCGCCGCAGCTATGTTTCCAGGAGCCTTTTCTGTTAACTGACGAGAGATGACATAGACGGCTAAATTCAGACCAGATGGAAAATGGGAAACACCAGCCAAGACGGGGGATTGACAAATCAGCTGCTACTTGGCTGAGTCAAACCACTCAAACCTTATCTCTGTAGCACCTACCTGTATATACGCGCAGGTATGTGCAGATCAGTGTGCTTTGCAAATGACTGACAAATTGATGTAATCAGTAAAGTGAAGAGTGAGAAATAAAGTGAGAGACTACTTCGAAGTAGAATGTAGAACTTAATATGTTAAAAAAGAAAGTAAAAAAAAAGTTTAAAAGTGAATAAGAATGGCATAAATAAAAAAAAAAGAATTACCGCCTCATGGTTGTATTCCACCACCAGCCAGTCGAGTTGCAGTTTACATCCATGTCTTTCCAAAATGTCATCACTTTATCATGTTATCTTATTTGAAATCTTTGTATGAAATTGCCATATTTAGCTTATGAATTATTGTGATATGGCCAAAAATGTGTTTTGTGAGCTCACAGTGACCTTTTACCACCAAAATCTAATCAGTTCATCCTTGAGTCCAAGCGGATGTTTGTGCCAAATTTGTGAAGAAATTCCCTCCAGGTGTTCCTGGGATATCGCGTTCATGAGATATGCCTCAGTAATAGTACAAAAGAGTTTAAACTGACTAAAAGCCAAGCTAAAAAAGTGTTGCGTGTATATTTAAAGATACCACTATGCAACATTTTCAGCTCCCCTTTACAATAGGTCTTTGGGCAGGATGTCCTAAATACCTGAATATATTCCAAAACATATGCGGACACTGAAAGTTTATGTGCAAACTGTTCTGTTTCCACGACACTGGGACACTGGGACACTGGGTGCCTGCATAGGCAGATGTGTCGACACGTGCAAACTGCTTGTGGTCGTAAATTTTCATCTGCAGACGGACGTTCACAAAGAGTAAAGCAAAGATCCTCATGGGCAGATGACATTTACACATCACTGACCTTCATGGCTACGTGGATGTGGAAATGGTTATTTGTGCTTAATGGTTTGGAGCATAAGAGCTACAAGCTGTTGCAGAAAACGTTTTCATCCTGCACTTTAAAACAATTCATATGCTTCTTCAGAAGTACTTTTCTCCATAGATTTTAGTGAAATCTGTACAAAAACAAGCAACAAAGAGTAAGGCCTTAAAAATGGGTGTGAGGTGTGCTCTTCTTCTGGACCTAGTCGGCACTCAGGCGGCCATTCTGGATCAACTTTAACTGATTTATGACATTTCTGGTAGACAAGATAGAAGTATTACACCTGTCAGAATCTACTAGAGATCATCTGTCTGTATTGGTATTGAAATTTGTTGCCTAGTACCAAAAATAGTGCCACAGTCTACTATTAAATACACTATAAAGTACACATTACTGAGGAATATTCCACTTTGTATTTAGGGCATGCATGGCCTTTGTCAGATTTTTGACCGCTTCACAGAGACTTTCACAATGCTAAGATTGATCGAGACCAGATAGTTGTAAAGACTTGGTGAAGTGCCAGAGATTTCCGTAGGGTTAGAAATTGTTCAGGTTTTGGCTATGACTAGTAACTAGGGCTGTTTTTTTTGGCAGGTTAAAGGAAGATATAACAGAGACAGCTGTCTCAAAAATGTTCCTAAAATAAATTTCCCCAAATCTGTCTAGCATACTGCTTTCAAAGTCTCCTAAGCTTTTACATACTTGCATTATATTGGACTAAACTACACCGTAAGGTATTACAGACTGTGAAACTCCCCGTGTCCAAGGTCAAGAATGAATTTTCTAGCATGAAAGAAAATCTATTATTATTAAATCTGTTATTGTCGTATTGCTGTTCACTGATGGCTTGATATAAAAGCAGCAGTATTGATCAAACAAGTGTTAAGGTACCAAACACAAGGCAACTAAATTAAAAACAAAATCCCAATTTTAATAGGTGCAAGGACAGAACAAGAAGGATAAAATAAACTTTATCAAGACCGACGCATCCGAAACATGGAGATCAAATTGAGCTTGTGTTCTGTTACTAAAATATTAAATTAGTAGGGCTGTCAAAGTAAAGATAATAATGCATTAACGCAACTTGTGATTTTTAGGTTAGGTTTAGGTTTCTAGGTGAAGGTACTGGCATCATATGAAACTAGAAAACCCGAGGAATGCATTGGTACCAACCATGTCGTACTAGCTTGTCGAGAAGGAGGCTAAATAATGCTCCAAATTTTGGCAAGGAAAAACTTGCATGGCCATTTATGGGTTCTGTGGGTACCCACGAGTCTCCCCTTTACAGACATGCCCACTTTATGATAATCACATGCAGTTTGGGGCAAGTCATAGTCAAGTCAGCACACTGACACACTGACAGCTGTTGTTGCCTGTTGGGCTGCAGTTTGCCATGTTATGATTTGAGCATATTTTTTTGCTTTTATACGATTGACAATCATGCGATTAATCGCAATTAAATATTTCAATCGATTGACAGCCCTAAAAGCTAGCAATCTACTGGAGGAACACGAAGAACAAAAACAATTTGCAAATGATTATAGTAAACAGGCGAGTCTAACTCTGAACAGCATATGGTCAAACCACCATTCAACCATTGTTGCTTGCTATGTAAAAGTAGCAAAACAAAATGTGAAAGGGTGGGCTGACCCAAGAGGGCCACTTCCATTAGTACAACTTGATGCAGTTACTCTGAGTGATCACAGCAAATGACTCAACTTGTCACAGAAATGGCATACCATTATGCCTTGTTGAGGACGAGTAATTCACTGAATAAGGGAAATGTTGTAAGAAGACAGACTCCTTTAACAAACCACCGATGTGAGCTGGTGGATAAGTGTGTGGGAAAAGGCTGCGAGCTATGTGTTTGTGAGCTATATTTTTACTTTTCTCTAAAAAATCCATTTAACCTGTTTCCCATCCCTCTTTTAAATACCAGTGACATGAAATTAGTCATGATTCCCACTCCGACTAAATAAACATGACAGGCGCAAAATGGGAGGCCTGAGACGATGACACGGTTCAAATATTAAAAGCATCTGGCAGGCGTTTGAGTAAGTCACTGACAGATTTATCGGTGAAAGGAAGAGTCGTCGTACTGTAGATAAGGTTGTGAGTGACAAGTTCTTGGTGTTCCAGAGAGCAATTCGGCATCACCACTCTCCTCTACGTAACGTGAAAGGTTCAAAGTGCACATGACGGCAAGAAGGCGTCATGTGAGAATTCCAAAGGTCCTGAACACATCTATGAATGACATGTGATACTTGTGCTGGTACGTACAGAGACGACAGTGTTCAACAGAAACACATAAATCTGACAGCATGCTTGTCACATAGTTGGCTAATTAAATATTTGACTAAAGGTGTCAGCTGCTGAGTGGCCCATAAAGATGTTTGTTCAAGGAAATAGAAATAAATGAGCCACACTAGTGTAGGCTCTAGACGTGGGAATCACCAGAGGCCCCAAGATACGATATTATCACGATACTTAAGTCACGATATGATGTTATTATGATTTTAAACATTTTGCGATTGGAGTATTGCGATAAGATATATTGTGATTTAATACCGTTTTTCAACTGTAAATTATGCAGTTTGTAAACATCTGTTTTTATCTAATAAGATACAGTTTCCATCTGCTCATTTCAGAGTTTTCATTTACAATTCTTGAGGTCATAGGTCAAGGGACCCCTTTGAAAATGGCCATGCCAGTTTTTCCTCGCCAAAATTTAGAACAAAACTTTGGATCGTTGTTTAGCGTTCTTCTCGACAAGCTGACATTATGTGATTCCTCAGGTTTTCTAGTTTTATATGATACCAGTATCTTCATTCTGAGCAACTCTAGCTTTAAGACTGAGCCCGCCACAACCTCTGAAAGACAGAAGAGCGGTCGGATTGTTAAAAGGTTTATAGTCTATATAATAAAAGATCCATACTTAACTCCACCCCCTAGTATACTCATTGTAAACAACACACTGTTAATACACCAAAGTATTGAACAAAATTGTATTCTGACCTGATGATGGCACAAGATGAATAATCAGGGGGTCGGCAATTTTCACTAAGACCATCATGTCTGCACTAAATTGCACGATAATCCATCCAATAGTTGTCGTGCCATTTCACTCATTGAAATAGAAGTGTATTCTCTCTGTCTCACTCAACCCAAGAGGCCGCCCACCCAGAGCCTGGTTCTGCCCAAGGTGTCTCCCTGTTAAAGGGGATTATTTTCTTGCCACTGTCGCACCTGAGTGCATGCTCATGGGGAATGTCTTGTTGGGACCTTGTAAATTATAGAGTACCGTCTAGGCCTGCTCTATATGAAAAGCGTCTTGAGATAACATCTGTTATGCTTTGACGCTATATAAAAATAAATTGAATTGAACAAGTGCCAACCTGCTGCTGGCGGTGGTGGTGAAGTCAGGGTAGACATTAGGGAATCACACTCTGAGGATCATGAATGTCACACAATTCATGCCAATCCATGTTGCAGATGTTGAGAGATATTTCACTGGATATATATGACCAGTTGAGGGAAACACTTAAGTTAATACAATTCATCCCGAGGGGAACATAAATGTTTGAATCAAATTTCATGGCAATCCATCCCGTTTCCGACGTTTCCGACCGACAGTCATCGCCAGCCCTGGAACTATGCCGTTACCTTGGCAACAAAACAAACAATTGGCTGTGGGGGCCTCCTGTAGTTTATGTCTTTTGAAAATAAATGTCAATCAAGATTCCTAAAAGAAGACAGGACCGACTGTTTCTGGCAAACTGTTCTTTTGCAAAAACCCAACAAAGCTATTGAACATCCCACAAATATGTGTAATAAAAGTATTAAAATTACTAATCTATAGTGTCCAAACAATAACAACTGTATATTGGGATATCAGAGACTTACTAAGAATATGTCTGTAACATGTCAGTCTCAGGCACCAGGCAGTTTGAGGTTAAATTCCTGGTTACACATACCTACAGGCTCTGGGATTTGTTCGTTCCCAAGGAAGGAAATACTGACAACGGTGAGCTTGTGTTTGGTAAGAACATGCAGAGCTTTTCTTGACCCTCACTCTAAATCAGTTTTCCATATGGCAGAGGCAGAAGGGGGTCTGAATGAGACTCACATTTATACAGATGTCAGCCTTTCAGAAGGTCAACTGTTTCACATGCAGACACGCTGCTCCTTGGTTCGGTTTTGTCTGGAGTAGATGAGCAAGGCCAATAAACTGGAGATGCTGACAAATCACATGTGCATCCAATATGACATTTGAAAATAAAGGCCTAATTCAGGAAGTGACTGAACAATTACGATGCGTGGAAAGTCATTTAAAAGTAGAATTTACTGTCTGAGAATTATGGAAAGTATGTCCTAGCCGATTTCTATATTTGAGACTGTATAACAGATTTAGAAGTTTTCATTATAATGTAATAAGTGTCCTTGAATAGTACTAGTTCCATGTCTCGCTCCAATAATAGCTGCTGCTGAACTACATACCGCGGTTTGAGTTGCACAACTCCATAGAAACGGTAAAAGCAGAAGAAAAAAACATGAAAGCGGGAGGTATATTACAAGCTGAATAATATCCCCAGAGCTCCAATTTTCATATTGACCTCACAGTGTCCCGTGTGTGCTTAACTTTCACTTTAACAGGCATACTTGGGCCTGTAAAGTCTAGGCGCACTGCATGAAAAAGGAAACAGAAATTCAAACTGTGGACTACGCTTCAGCGAGTTAACGTCACGGAGAAGCAACGAGCGGGAATGGGAGCCAAAATCTTCGGAGGTGAACGCTGCTCATCAGTCATCTTTTCAGAATGCAGACCTTTCCGGTATTTTCCGTAGCGAGGAATTTCAGGCTGGCACTCAGGAGGAAATAATTAAACCCAGAGAGAGTGTGTGTGAGCACGTCATCTTGTATTGTGTTTTGGTTTTTGAGCTTAGCAGCGTCTTCCAGGAGCGCTCCTGGCTCTGAGTTGGGAAGAAAAAAAAATCTACTCTACACATAATGAGTATCTGTCTGTAAATTGTTATGAAGGGGATCTGTTTACACTTCAACATGAATGCAGGAGTTCTGTAACACGCACACACATAACGTTAATCAGCCTGGAAAAGAGCAGGAGCCGCTCTGCCCTGTGGGTCCTTCAGGACCACGTGTGTGTACACAAACCGACTACAGTCCATCCCCCGCTCCACTGAAATGCTGCTACCTTGTTCCACAGCTGAACTTTCTCCTCTGCTGTCTGGCAGACTGTAAAGCGTACTGGGCCATTGTTAATGTACTGTAAAACGAGTTCTCTTTCCAGTTTTTAAAGAACTTAACAACCCTGTTATGTTACTGAGAAATGTGTGGAAGGAAGAGTTTAGATCAGATCCTTTTTTTCCCCATGAAAAGTTAGCACAGAAAGTCTACTCATTTTCATTACACACACATCAGAGAGCCGCTGCTTAATTACATAATGGACGTTAACAAGCCTTTTATTCACAACCACTCATTTCCTGCTGTTGCCACAGTATACCTATTACATTCCAATTAAAAATATATTTCTCTTTTAAATTGCCCCTTTTTTCACAATGAAGAGTTAAACACACCTAATTTAGACAATTGTGATGTTGTTCAGTGTGTCAGGCTTACTGTTTACAGCTCAATCTAAAGAGAGATTTGTCAAGTATTTAATACTTTTGTCAACATGAGAGTGTGTATATACATATATATGTTTGCTTTATGCAAATGTATGTATATATTTATTATTGGAAAATCAATTAAAGACGCAAATCAATGACCAGAAACGCTCACAGATACTGCATTTAGCATAAAAAATATGCTTAAATCATAACATGATGACTTGCCCCAAACTGCATGTGATAATCATAAAGCATGTCTGTAAAGGGGAGACTCGTGGGTACTAAAGCTGCCGGTTGCGTTAATGCGTTAAAGAAATTACTTTGGCAACCCTTATTTGAATACGGCAGTATTTGTTGAACTATTAAGGGAAGTCATGTTGGAAACATTGCCAAAAACCTCTGAAGTGCATTAAAAAAAAAACTACACTATTGTCAGAGGGAAAGTGTTTGTCAGACTCTTTCAAAACCCAATGGTAGGGATTAAACCACAAAGAATTCAACAACAAAAACATAAATGTGTGTTTATCTGTAATATTGCTAAAGCAGAAACTCTTGCACTTTAATTTTTATACTGACTTCAAAGACAGACATTAAATGTCACTCAGGAAAATACACAATTTCACAACAAACTTTCCAATATGGTTACAGCGGAAAGAAAATTAGATCTGCTTGTATTTTGCAATAAATAACAGTGAATGTGTTACTGTATTGATGCTTTTGTAAAAAAAAAATAATAAAAAATAAATAAATAAATAAATTGACTATTTCATCACATTTCTGCAGTGAAGAATCAAGCATTAGATTTGTCAGGTCATTGAGGATATAAATGGGCTGCTTGAATTTAACACAGATTGGATTGGACTTTAGACTGAGATATGAGGCTATACTTGGGGACTTTAATGGTAATGACAAAGGTGTGTAGGGCTATGTGTTCAATATGACGTCCATAATGGCATGCGGTCACAGTATGGAAAGTGTCATCCGTGACGAGATTGTTTGCTATTTATGAACAAGCAGGTAACACTTGCTGCTTGCCAAGCAGACAAATTACTGTTCTCAGATATCGCTTTGAAAATGCAGTAATTCATGACAGTGTTTGTTCATCCTGTTAATTCTAAGACAGCTGCGTTTTGATTTATGGCCTCTTTTAGAAAACATCTCTTTGATAAACAACAGGTAATCAATTACAAAGTAATCAATATCATTAGTTTAGTTCCAGACCAGTGCAGTCCAATCAGTAGGCCTTTTATGTCAGCAGTTTGAATGCATTGTGTTTTTATTTTTTATCTTATCAGTACAGCACCACTGACTTATATAGACATGGTAAATACATTTGGGAGGAGATGAACTGAGCTGAATATTCTACATAAAAAGCCCCTGACACATTCAACATATACACCTACGGCTGGGACACACTGGACGCTTGTTAATAGTAATAATCCGCGATTAAAAGAATTCATGGAGCCGTGCAAGTCACTGCATTTTCTACAACACTGTCCTGCAAATATTTTAGAATAAAAACCTTGTGTTAACAAATGAAGGAATTCTGTCCACAGAAAACATGCTAGAGGGCTTTTATTTTGAAACGGAAACAGGAGGTGTTGAGTACAAAATAAATATTTACTTTTTTCACATCTGTGACATATTCTACAGATGCAGACATTGAAACTGTATTTGTGATGGAATTTTCCATCAATTCCTCTCTTGTTGGTAGAAAGGTCAAAGTGTTTGTCAGAGTGTCCCTCTGTTGACATTATTGGGTCGGAGTCCTGTCTAGAGGCGCCACCGTTATCTGTACAGCTGTGCCTGTAGTGGAGACCGTAGAGCCAGTCGCTGGGGCAACCAGGGCCAGAGATGCCAGAGGAACGGAGTAAATCAAAACATGATAAGGGGTTAAGACACTGAGCACCAGAAAGGAAGGGCAGAGTTGTGAGGCCTTCACGCAGAGAGCACCTCAATGTGGAGACCTGACAATTGCTCCTTGATCAAGCTTCAATAAAACTTCTTTGTAAGACATCATCAGCTCCGGGGCCTCTTCCTTCCTTAAGTTAACTTGTGTATCGATTATTCCATCACAGTATTAATGTTGCTGGTATGATTTCAATATACAGTCAAAAGATCATTTTCACTGTCTACTTTTGCTGTGAGCGGCACAGAAAAAAATACGTAAGACCTTGAATCTCTAGAGGAGATGCAGCTGACACGCAGCCGAACATGGGCACCGAAATAAAAAGCAAGAGGTTCCGCGACGCACATGCAATGCTCACGCATCCAGCCACTAGCTGAACTAAACCGTATTGCATTATATAGAGAGGTTTTTGCTATTTTGGCCACCCTCACTGATATACATGAAGTGGACAAAATAATAGAAACACCTGTCAGTATAACGGCACCACAGACTAGGTCCTCCAAAATGACCATACAGTTGAATCAACACTTTTCTAAAAGAGCTTCAACAAAAACTGATCATCATAACGTTCATGGTAGTAGGCTTTATTGCAGGATTGTTGTATGACTCTAGAGCTGCACAATTAATCAAATATTAATCGCCATCACAATTTTGGCTTCCCACAATCAAAATGAACATGATCGACTGAGATATTGATGTTTAAAATGTGTGCTCCGCTCATATAAAATCTGTGCTGAATATGCAATAAAAATATTTTGTCCCTAAAATCAATGAATGATCGTGATAAATAATCGTCACCTCAATGTTGATCAGAATAATCGTGATTGTTATTTTGGCCATAATCATGCAGCCCTATATTAGACTGCATTCGTTTTAACTCGGTGTACCTAATAAAGTGGCAACAGAGTGTATTTCTGTCAGACTAGTACCTGTAGAGCAGCTATACCTGCATAGAAGACGTGGTCCCTAAAACCAATCCATTACAGGAAATTCTACAATTCAGACTTTCCTTTAAATTCAAAAATGTGAAAGCTCGACTCACCGTTGAGGAAAAACTCTTCTTGCATTGCTTGTCTGGCAGCAGCAGAGAAGCAGCGTTTCTTCAACCACTCTGCATCAAAGACGCTGGCGTGCTGGTCGGGCCACACAATGGACACCTGTGAAGAGACAAAGCGTTTATTGATCCCAATAGGCCAACATGTTTTAGCTCTTTTTCCAAGTTTCTACACATTAACATTTTATTTTCATAAGCCATCAACTGAAAGTGCACCATCTCTTTCAAATAAACAGTAAGTGACACCCATTTTTATTAACTGGCATATGATAAGTATTCTGGTGGTGTTCCCCGTGAAGGTTAAGCTTTCAATGTGCTCTTTTGATTCATAAAACTGAGAAAGAAATGCATTTTTTTTTCTCTTCAAATGACGATCTCCTATCTTCACCATCTGCTTTTTTAATACTTTTGGCCAATGTCGCTATCTAATATTTTCTATAGCCACAGCCAAGCATGACACCATTGCTGTGGTACTTAAAACACATATTTACTATAATAGATTATCAAGTATATCTTGGTACAGGAAACTGCATTTAATTTTCATCAGCAAATTGCAAATGGCACACAGTAGCTTGGGCAGCATCGTCACGTCAAAGCAATCTATTTTTAGCTGTGTCCCACTTCACAGGCCGAATCCTCTACAGGACCCAATGGTGGTTCCTTTGGAAGACTTAAAGGTCACACTGAATGTGTGCTTCTGCCAAAACTAGATCATATAACCTCCCAGTTCATCACAAGGCAGTTGCCCTCAAACAGTCAGCAAAAGTTTAAATGCCATTTACAAACTGGGACAAGTTTCATGATTCCAAAGTACAGTACGAGTTGTGTTGTTTAACTTTAACACAGGATGATAAACAAGAACTGCCCAGTGACGTCAGAAACAATATCAGTAATAAGAATAGTATCATGTCATATTAGTCCTATAACAGTAATGATGTGATAGGTTGGGAAATAGTGTAATGTGATGTAGGGCTGCAACTAACGATTATTTTCATTGTTAATTAATCTGTTGATTATTTTCTTGAGTTGTTTGGTTTATAAAATGTCAGAAAATGCTGAAAAATGTTGATCAGTGTTTGAATGACTTCAAATAACATCAATTATCAAAATAGCTGCAGATTAATATACTGTCAATTGACTAATTAATTAATTGACTAATCATTGCAACTCTAATAAGATGGAATTAAATCTGAAAGTAGTGAGTCAAACCTTATCTCAGTGGCTTCAATTTGTTAGGTAACTTCATGAATTAACTTCCATGCTCAATATTTGTTTATTTCAACTTAGATTTTTGTCTTGCTGTGGGTGGAGAAGAGTCCATACCGACACCAGAATTTCACATTCCAAATATGATAAATCTTTGGGGTCCCAGTGAGAAGAAATGAGATGCCCCACTGCTTTGACTGATGGTACTGTAGCTCCAAACAAGAAACCTTTTTTAAAAAGTTTGATCTATTGGCAATTTCCTAGCTTATATCTGAGGATGCAGCAGCACTGCTGAATATATTCTTTAGAGCACAGTCAAATAGAACAAGAAGCACAGTCACATGGCCAAACCGTTTTTTTATTATTATTAAAAGATTAACCATATTTTCAAACATATCCTGTTTTGAAAAGGAAAAAATGAAAGTTAATGCAATCAAAATGTCCGTTATTACCATCCAGTGGAATTGTAGAACTGTACGAGCGCACAATTACAGAAGTGTTGTGAATGTTGAACCAGGATGTAAATATGTAAAGATTTATTTACACAGCTAGTTTGGGTAATAATTCAAACATCGAACCCTGAAAAACAGAAGTCAGATAGTGGCAGCAGCCTACCTTGTTGTCATTGGTGACGTCCACAGTGTCAATTCCTGTATGGACATCAAGATCAGCCATCAACAGTTTCCGGGCCTGAGCCGACGCCAGGGTACACGTTGGACACTGACAGTTGTCTCTCAGCCAGGTGAACGGGTACATACTGCTGCCTCCATCCTCCCACTCAACCTCCACCATCCTCTTCTCGTTCAGAGCCTGGACGTTCCTCACTGAG
>CAKALG010025870.1:0-24765 GCA_916700815.1 Helicolenus hilgendorfi | reverse complement strand
TTTTTTCCACACAGTATTTGAGATGATAAACATTTCATCTGGACAGAGGGAGAAAAATCAAAGTAGCCCTGCAGGACCCAGTGGTTGTTTGTGCCTGAGTGAGTGTGTGTGTGTGTGTATGTGTGTGTGTGGGTTGTTTGTGAGTGTCTTTGCACATGTATGCACATCCTTGTATACCGTTCAGCTTGTGTGCGCTCCAAAGTGTATTTACCTGTGTGCGTTGGTGTGTGTGCACTGTGTGCGTCATTCTTCCGGAAGGCGGTTTTAAAAACACACTATGTCAGATATTGGACGGCTACTGTATAATTTGACGGGTCTGTGCACAGAGGCCGGCTGCGGTATGAGTCATTGATTACACATCAGCTTAGTATGCTGCAGTGCAGACCCCTACATTGGTGGAGAGGCAACCTGAAGCCCCCAATCGATAGCTGCAGGCCTGTGAAGCTTCCGTCGGGTCCGGAGTGAAGGACTCCCCCACCTCTCCACTGGGCCCGGACCTAACCTTTTCCAAAGAGAGGTGATGAAGAAGCTCATCATTTCTAATGAGGAATTAGCGATCGGTCCAGAAGAAATGACTGTCAGCACCGAATCGAGGAGTCAAAAAGGTCTCGGAGACTGGGAAGTGCCAAATGGTATTCATTAGGGACCTGGAGATTTTCTTGATTTGCTTTGAGCGGCAGTCAGCGGGGTTTAACGGCCAGGATGGGAAGCCTAATGATTAACGCTATCTGTGTTCCTGTCATTAAATTTGTTATGCTGTGATTTGGGAAAGAGCGAATATTGCTTTAAAGGTGCTATTGATAACATTGATGACATTCAGCCACTAGATGTCACAGATGTCCCTCCCCTGTTACATTGCATTTACTTCACAACAAGTCGTTGCCAGACACTAATTGTCAATCTCAGCCATTTGTCTGTTTTTTCCACACTAACTGACGACACAGAGATACCACGTGATACCCTCTTTCACAACAAGCTAATATAACATGGATGGTACCAAAGGATTTCTTAGGTTTTCTAGTTTCATATGATACCAGTTTCTTCACTCTAGCTTTAAAACTGAGTCCCCTGCAATCTAAATATCACAAGTTGCGTTATGCGTTAAAGAAATTAGTGGTGTTAAAACAAATTTGCATTAACGTGTTACCTTTAACAGCCCTAATTAATTCACGGTAATTTTTTTCAGGAAAAGCCTTTTATTCAGCACCTTTCTAAAAGCTCTGTGGATGTATTACTTAAAAAAAAAAATGTCTGTCTATATAAAAACTGTTATCAATAAAACCTTTAAGATAATGCAGTTGTCTCCTCTTGCAGAGGGAGAAGAAAGCAATATCAAGAAAAATTAATGTTTTTTTCAGAGAGACTTATATTCAAATGACAGAACTTTTAACCCAGAAGATACTTGTTCTAAAATCATAACCAACGCACCCTTTTCTGAAATCATGTGATACATTTCATGTTTAAGAGATGAATCACTCCAATTGACAGAAACATATTCATGGCTAATTAAAAACGTAATTGCGTGCACTTTAGCCATTTAGAGGAAGATGAATGTGAAATCATTAGGCATCCTCAGAAAACCAGATGTTCATTAAATTATGTCTATACAAATGCCATTGTTCAATAGATTGCCAGAATATATGCTTACAGTAAAATGCTGGGTAATTCATCCCTTAAAGCGCTTTAATTGATTTAAGCCTGCAAAAATACACCATCACTGCAGCGCAACATTAAAAACCAGAACCGGCATGACAGCTAAATGCTATTTTCTCCCTTTCTTTCTGTTGTTTCTATAGCTCATCTATTATTAAGATCCATTTTAGAATCTGAAATGAAATGTGAATGAAAAAGGAAGTCTGATTAATCTTAAGAAAGTAATCCAGTTGCCGAGCAATGTTGCTTTTTAATAAATAACGTCTGTAACCTAGTAATACGTATATGAGTGTAATCTGCTTTTGAGGCGTGGTAATCACAGCAGAGATAAGGCGACATTCCCCTTCGCCCGGCCTCAGACAAAACCATCTCTGGAGAATGCAACAATCATGCCTCAGTCGCTGTCTCTCAATTAGCCCCCGCTGTGCAATTCATTGGGTTTGCTGTAACAGTCCCTTAACAATACTTACCCAGGCTAGTCATTACTCAGTTCTACGAGATGGGGACCGCTTTCTGCATATTTGGGAGACATAATGTACAGTCAGACAAAAGTGATCCAAATCTAATGGCTCCTGATTATGAATAAGAGATACAAAATTATCCAAATTCATCAGAACTAACTGAAAACTGTTCCGTATCTTGTTAAAGCCACCTACATGTTATTCATTTCTCTTAGTTCTTGTCAAATTAAGCTCAAATGTTGGCCACATGAACACAAAATCTCTGTTCGGACTGCCAAGTGGCAGTGACAGGCTGGAAACAACAATCCTCACAATGTCTTGCTCGTATTTCTTTTTGATTTTATTGCTTTTTTTCAGATATTAAAAAAAAAGTTGGACTAACTTAGTTTGTACAAACTGTATATGCATTTTTCTGTTCTGAGGCGAGATCAAAAGGCTCCGCTTCAGTGGAGGGATAAAAGTTGTTTTACTGGTCGACACAGGGTCAGTGACCTTTCTGATGTTATTCCTCTATCCTGCTCATGTACATTTCCTTCTCTCATACAGCCGGTGAATTCTTCCTTTTTGTGTGTTTTCACAATTATTATGAGACTCTGTCAGGCGCACCCGGCAAGCCAACTCGCTGTGGTTTATGTACCTAATAAAAGCTGTGCTGAGTAATTTCAATTTCTCTGAAGCCACTGCCTCTGCTTTTTACATTAGACAACTCTTCCACTGGCTGTGGATTGGACTAATGGAAAGTGTGCTTCTGCCTTTTCCTTGGAAGGATGGAGGGGGAGGAAGAAAGAGTGAAAAAGGGAGGAAGAGAGAGTTAGATGTTGAGGATGACAGATGGGTAGACCGCAGTACTAATTGGTGTTGAAACAGCATCTTGTTTATTAAAACACAGATTTCTGCATCTTTAGCACACATTATGATTAGTCTCAAATGACACATTTCACTTTATATTAGAACAGTTTCCACTTTTCTTTTTAAATAATATCTAAAATGTCTACAAAGCAGCCAACTGATTGGATTCCTTAGTGATTTTTACAAATCTACAATTAATTCTCCCGTGTTACCACTGGCAACAGCCTAAATGTGTTGCCATCAAAAGGGTCTGCTTAGACACCTTCCCTCAAAGCAGCTGCATCTATCTTTCAGTCGCCTCTCATGTGGAAACCAACAGGGGGACCTTTTAATAGCATTCACTAGGTGGCAGTCTAGTAACACTAAACCTATTGGCTGATATAAGCCTGCATGCATACATCAAGATACACAGAGATGAGCCGATAATATGGATTAACAAGATTTGGCTGTTTTACAGCTTCATCAGAAGATATAATTTGATGTTTGGATTGAAATAACTTGAAAAATAAGTTTTACACATCAAGTGTCCTACTGGCTGAGGTAATCAGTGTTTTTCTCCTTTCAGTAGATCACTGGGTTTGTCGATGCAGTTGTAAAGGATGGAGTCTCTGGGCTGCGGTGGGTGGTGGTGGGGGGGATGAGGTGGTCTTTTTACTTTAAGGATCTGTAAATTGTCCAAGCTGTGTTCTTTCCTGTGATACCTACCCACCTGAAACTGCTGTTCCTACACTTCACTGAAGCAATTATAGAGAAGGACTTTGGCAGATCAATGAAATCCCCTTTAGATGAGAGAGCCGTACGGGCGATCAATCCCAGATCAATTCCACTGTTTTGCCCAAACCTTGGCCAAATAAAAGTGGGACTTTTGGTTGAGGAGTAGCACTCGCCGATAATGATAACAACGTCTCTGTCCGTCGATGGCTGCCTGTATCGGTTTTCTGGCTACAGTATATTGTCTGCACTGCAGGCTTAGCACACACCTGCTGGTCTCTCTCTCTCCCTCTCTGTATGTCTCTCCATCTCCCATCTCTTTCGAATGTGGAAAAGTGACAGGTGCTTGAATGCAATCTGAGTTGGCAACGCACATCAAAGCTCTCCGTAAATTCTAAAGAGGAGCTGAAAGTCGTCATTAAAGAGACTCTGCATGGCTAAATCTGACAAGACTAAGTACTGAGTGTAATTGAGATGGCAGGAGATTGAGTGATAGAATAGCTGTAATTCTTCCGAAATCCACTGTCATTGTACAGTATGTTCATTGTCAAAAAAGTAGTCCGTATCATTTTTTATGGATCGTCTTGATGCATCCCATTGGTCTTGATTCATTGTCCCACATTTACATTTTAAGAGTAAAAGCCACACTCTGTAGTTTCTAGGTGGCTCCTAATTGCAGCCGTTTGAGAACTTGTTTTTTGAAATCTGTAAGATGACACTACAAACGCAGGGTTTATCATTTCACTAGCTTTATAAAAAAAAAAAAAAAAGACACAAACGGGATAAAAGGATGCACTGCTGGTTCGTCTGTCTTTCTCTGCACAGAGGAGTGGTGGCTAAGAAGTATTCATAACAGCATCAGAATTTCATCTGGGCAAATATAGGCCGAATCGATGTATTTTCAATTAGCGAGGGATGGGAACTGTCTTCTCTAATGCAGCCTCACTTTGTGATGAGCCTGGTAGAATGATGGGTGTCTTTTTACATTAAGAAATGCCTTATGCAGCTTAAAAATATCGACAACTACTGCACAGGAAATTTTTTTTGCCATCTGAAAACTGCTTTGTTAGCTGACAAAATGTATTTGTTGAATCTACTCCCATATATGTATGTTTTTCCTTTATGTTTTAACCCTCTGGTCGTGTGAAGCTCTGCACTCTTACCAGAGTTAACATAACAAGTGCGAGTGATGATTTCATACACTTGAAACATAAACTCTGTTCTGATCACCACACAGACACACACAAGCTTTGCCTCTTCTCCTGTATACACTGGGAGCACAGGCAATATTTGTAGAGTCAAGCATGCTCATCCTGTACTTTGCACCAGAGCAAGTCAGGAGCTGTTAATACATTTTCTGTGCAGCTCCGGCTCTCCACAGCTTCATGATAATATATTTCCATCAGCTGAAAACAAGAAAAACACATCCGAGGCCTTTAATAATGTAGACAAGAGAGCCACTTTGCCCCACCCGCACAATGCATCCCAAAATTAGTGTCAAACGCATGCATCTTCTGAAATAGCTTGGCAGCCAAAGCAGACTGAAAAATAAATACGTCAAATGTATTGGCGTTCCGTATGAATAATGGATATTCTAATACATCAGCGCGTTGTATTGTATTGCAAAAGAGCCATGTGAAATATACATCATCTAATTAGGCGATGTTCTCGGACGTGGCGCAGCCCGTTTTTTGATCAATACGTAATAAGATCTAGTATCAATTAGTGATGGTTGAGGGGGGAGATTTAGCAGCAGAAAAATGGCAACTCTAAAAGTAAGTAAAATAACAGTAAAATCTCTGCGGCAGCAGGAATAAACAAATCACACTATAAAGATTTAAAACTACCATTTTGAAAGCAGAATATTGAAATCTTTGGATTTACCGCATCATTATGCTGTGGCTCAGCTATAACCACTCTATTGATCAAAGGAATTATGTCTGCCTGGGTTTCTACACTGCATCAAGACTTTTCCATCTGTAAGAAGATAACTTCTGAAAATAGTGACAAAATGATTGCTGGCATAGCAATAAATCCAGAAAAATCAAATTATTGGGTTTATTCACAATCATAGGGCTTTTGCATGCACAATGGTTATTTTTTATTCTATTAAACGGCTATTTTTTTTTTTTTTTTTAAAGGGAAACAACACTGTGACACTGGATGACAAAACTTGTCATGTGGGATTGGAACGTCACTAAATGAACAGTGTTATTGCACGGGTTACATACTCAATCCATTTATTGAAGTCAATACTGTGCCTTGTTACTCAAACCGGTAGATTAATCCTGAGTTATATGCACATCCATCAATCCACTCATAACTGCAAGTCAGCCCGGCACAAGGAACTCAAACAGGGAGGGGATAGTAAAGGAAGATTGGGATCTGACCTGTTCTGCCGCCGGTGGTGGTGGCAGGCAGCCTATCTGTAACACAGGGCCAGTGTGCGCCTGTGTGTGTGTTGAGGGGGAGTCACTGAAGCAAAGACAGAGCATGCACTTGAATGATTGAGGTTACCCGGGTGACCTCATAAACCAAAACCCATGGCAGTCTCCCAAGGTGAACGCTGAATTATGCCGTCATTAAAGGACAGGCCCAGTTGCCAAGGTTAGTATGTAAAGTATAATCATCTTCCTCCCCCTTCTTCCAGTCACTCATTAGTCCCCCTCATGGGCCAACAGAGATTATACCTTGAACTTGCTTGACTATCGCTATCTGCCCGCTGGGAATGGCTCCGCTATGGGCCATTTATATCCCCTCCCACTATCGCCAGCTAGCTCGGCCTACAATTCTGCAGGTGTAGCGTCTGTATGTGCCTGAGAGAGTCGGAGTGTACTTGTGTGTGTGTGTGCGTGTGTCTTCGTTCTGGCCCACACTCGGCACACAGATCATCGAGTTTGTCCCATAAAAAATGAGGGGTGCTTTGACTTACCGCCGCATTATGTCCCAATTTATAAAAGAACCGCTGGGAAGAAGCCCACTGGCGTCGCAACAATTTGTTAGAATTAGGACCATTTGTTTGGATTCCCCGGGCACTCGGTGCTGATTCAAATCCTTTGCTTTCAAAATGGTCTTGTGCAAAAGTAGCACTACCAAACATCTCATAAATATGTGTCAAACGTAACTTGCACCCTTCAATTGTAAAGCACTATCTGTTGGGAGGTAATGGCAATCAAAATACATATTGCAATCAAGCCTGGACACTTTGGGGCACTTCATCACATTAGTATGCATACAGGTCAGCCAAGTTTAATCAAATCCTGGAGAGCAACCAAAGGTTTCGTTTTTAGAGGAAATCATGTGCTGCTAAAACCAACCCGACCACTCATCACATTAATTTCCTTTTGTTTACCTGACATTGACCACTCCAAAACACGTCCCATTCAAAGTCACAGCAATGGCTACAACGCACACTTTGATTTGAATGATTTGAAGTGTGGTTTTGTCTGCTCATGCCTCTTTTGAATATTCAAAGGTATTACTATGAGTCGAGCTGTTATCTTGTTAAATATTTTAGCAGTAATGTGAACAGACTGTTTATGTTTGCATAAAGTGATAGATAATGTTTATCCACTTTCCCATTTACTCTAGCCAATTGCCTGCTAATGTTGGTATCGGACGCTAAGAGAGGGTATTCATTTCAAAATTGGCAGCGACACTGAGCACACTTCAAGCTACGAGTGCTTCTGGTCGGATGTACAGCTGCTAAAAAGTAACACGTTCTGACTCAATTGATGTGTCTCCTTTGAGTTAGTCGTACATTGCCATTCCATTTAGTGAGTATCAATTCCACCGCTTTGTGTGAATGGTTTTACAACAAGAGCGCTTGTGCATCAGGTAACCATTATATTGGAGGTTTATAGCATCAGAGTCTCTGACAGCACATCTCAATCCCCTTAAGAGAATAAAGAACTGCTTTGTTCCTGTAAAGTTGAGAAAAAGAGAGTATGATCAAGATAACTGAGTTTTTGCTGGACACTGATAGAGAACTACAGGGAAAAAAGGCTACGGTGTGTCACACACACTAAGAATACAAAGCTTCATTATCATAAAGTAGACTTTGTATTGGCAACTAAAGCTTTCTTAGTGCCTTTTTGAAAATACTGTCTCTTGATGTACAATTCTTTCAAATGGATTAAAGCCAACTGACATGCACTGTAAGGCAAAGAGTAGCCTTTTTATGGTTCCAACAGGCTTTGATGTACCAGTGTCGAATGTATTGCACAGTAACAGGCAAGTATACAGCACTACAGTATGTGGTACTGAAGAGTGACCCTCAAAGTGCAAAAGATAAGTCATTCTTTATCAGCTTTCCCACTTTTATATAATAATAGAAGCACAACACATTTGTTCAGTGATCACTTGCAGGCAGTGGTGGGGAAAGTGTTCAGATAGTAAATATGTGTCCGTTTGCGTTCACTTGTGGCTTTGCATTAACTTTATATCAAATTGCGCTGCAAAACTCACTTTGAATTCTGTGTGAACACATCTTTAGAACTAAAGTTACAGTTTGTAACAGTCTTTGGTTTTGCCCATAGATTGTATTTAAGAAGTGGATGTAGTCACCATGACGTCACCTATTGGTTTGTGGACTGCCGTTTTGAAGCCTCGAGTTCAGCATTTTGGCTGTCGCCATCTTGGTTATTTGTAACCGGATGTGACACGAGAGTGTGGTGCTAAGTACAACCGAACGCCGAACAAGACATTTTTAGGTCTTTATGGTCTATTTGACTCTAAATGGGACCATACTTTATGACTTAAGACTTAAAACTAGCGATTGAGACCATAAACTCATGTTTACAATGTTTACTGTTACTGTCCATTGTTGTCAAGGTAGACGTGCGGAAAGCGCACGCTCAAAAGCGAGCGCGACCCCATCGCAGGACGCTAAAGTTCCCAAGCACCTATTTTTCAGGGCGTGACCTCTGTGCCTGTATAAAAAAAAATGTTAAACTTTTGGAACGCAGCAACACACATCGCATGTTATGTGATGAGGAACAACCAATCACAGCCGGGATACGGTAAATATATGGAGGACAGGTGAATCATTACTCCAGAGTTTTACGATCAGTCCCGTGGACTATTTTACTTGCTTTACCCTTTTCGTCCTAGAACATCACAAAATCCGGTTTAAAAGGTGAGCCAAACTGACACAGAGAAATCGAGCAGTAAGGCTAGTGCGAGGGATTTACGGTGCTGGAAATCCATTTATCTTTGTTTTGACTTTGTTTAGTTTAGTCAATGAGGCTTCCTGCTAAATTACCACAACTTCATCATCATTGCCGTGCAGGTTTTGGATGCTTAGTAATGGCAGGCCCGACAGGAGCGCAACCCCCCAAGCACCTTGGATAAAGGATGAAAGCGGCACAGCTGGAGTTTGACACGTTTCTAGACGCAACATGTGAACAGCCCCTAATGGGACAAAATCTATCTATCCTGCTATTCTTGCTTCATATCCCAATTGACACAATGCAGCAGGTCGGCCAGTAATGATCTGCCATGCCCACTCTATTCTCAAGAGAAGCTGGGCAAGAACAAGGTGGTCCTTGTTCTGAACATACAAGCTCCACTACACTGAACTGAACAACACTTTGAGCTCTTAGCAGTGCATTAGCACCTAAGACTCTCACTCACATCCTTTAATGCTAAGCATAGCCCTGAAGAAAGACCCAGATACACCCAGCAGGTACATCTGATGAATGTACAGGAGATGAAGCACAAAGCTCCACACAGGCTGCACTGAACGAGGCTTGATGCCTCAACACTTCTTGAGGAGTGCGCACAAACAGCTGTAGAAGGATCCCATTTTGGTATGCCATCTTCCCAGGATAAATTATGCAACCTCTCCGTCACTGTCCCTGTCATCCTTACGGGTGGGAGGATTGAGTGCATTGTGCTGATGCGTTAGCGCTAAATGTTCTCAGACAAGAGGGATGGATTCTGTTTGAGGCACCACTCTGATCCGCTCTTTTAAAATATGCAGCTCAGGTTTACTGAAAGGTACACAAATCACTCCGTCTCTTTGCTGAGGTCAGAGCAAGTAGTTACACCATCTTAATTGCCAGTGACTTGAAGAAATGTGCCAAATGTGTTCAAAGGATTTTTTTGACAGGACCTCAATGACCAAAGGCAATTCAGTGGACAATTCCTTAACACCCAGTATGAAATGCTTCATGACATACTTTCTTCAACTCATTAATTTGATTAAAATGTAACCAGTCCTCCTTCCAGCAGAAGCTACAGAAGTTGCACTGGTTCTTTGTCATAAAGCAGCACAAAACAAGTGCAGCAACACAGTGGACTGGCACCAGTTCCTGCCAGCTATTTGCAGATGTTCAACCATTTGGTGGACTTTACATACACTAATAATAATAATAATAATAATAATAATAAACTATTTTAAATCATATTATCCACACAAAGACACCAATCGGTCATCATCACTGTCAACAACGGTCCGTGTAGTCATGGGCACTTTGACCATGGTAGAGGTTGCTGTGATTGGATTTGAACGCGGGTGGTGGGTGAATGCAGATTGAATGTATTCACCTGGCTTTTAATCGGGACTCGTCTATCCCTTTCAGATATTGTATCAATTAATGTGTGGCATTTACCTCAAATCAGAGACTGCAGATTACATTAAAAGGCACATAACAGTGCTGCTGACTTCAGATGATTGTGGGGAGTCAGTCAGCTGAAAAGCTGGACCTTCATACGGATATTGACATAAAAGTTGTATTTTCACAATGTATCCTCATACAAGGGATCGCATGATATCTTACAAAAAGTTATTCTTTATTTTTCCTATGAATGTCCAGCAACACGTCAATTTCTGCTCCAGTCTTTTCAAAATAAACTTCCATCTCCATCTTACAGGACACTTAGTTAGGTTTAGGAAAAGTAAGTAAGTACGGAAGTTACCTGACACATAAATCAACGTTGACAACTGGTTTCACACGGGTTACGAACGCCGGTCTCCTGGGCGAAAGTCCGGTGTTTTTTGACCCGCCCATCCAACCCAACCTCCTCCCTACGCGGCGTTTGTCGCTCTTTATACTTCTTGATTCACAATACATGGATTACATACAAGTTGATTTTGTGGGATATATACAAATTAAAAAGGATTACTTTTCAAAGTAAAACAGGCAAGCGTGACATGACAGTTCATGAAAGGTCAATTACAATAAAATAATTGTACAAACTTAAAAGTGCCTTGCACAGTAAAATACAATTTTAAATGTGGTCCGCCTGGATAGCAAAATATCAGTGTACAACTGGATTACTAATGACACACCCACTAATGTAGGCCTCCTCTTCTCCCACTATAGCACACTGCAAGTCATCTATAGTGAGGAACCTAGACCCAAAGAAAATGTCTCTCAGCCAAAACAAAGTTGTGACTTACACTATACACATGCACACAAATGGGAATATGAAAACATTTCAATCGGTTCTCTCGTGGTTGCGGGCGCTGCGGCGTAGCTGGTGAGATTCTGGGTTTGAATCCCAGCTGTGCTTTTTCCTGAATTTCTCCTCTGGGGATCAATAAATGTTTATCTTATCTTGTATTTATAGAAATGGGTGATTATAATTGCGCTAATACTGTATTTAGATTAGACAGACACAAATAATAAACATTTTGATAATCATCCAGTTACTGGCAAGTACACAGCTAGCAATTCACTGGAGAAACTTGGTGGAAGCAGCAGCATGCATTTAACTGTTACATAAATCAAATAGGTTGATTTTGGTTCAACCACTACATCAAAAAAGTTGAGCTCCTGAGAAGTTTAGCCAACAGCACCTGCTCTACACATAAGGGATAAACAGTCTTGAAGAGCAATAACTTCTGATTCAGTTTTTAAAAGTTTAAATTTATTTGACAATTTGTATATTTTTCCTGCATCACAAACAACAAAATGACCTTTTCTAATAAGAAGTGAGAGAGTGCTGCTCACGCCCCCAGGCTCCACAAACACACAGCCAGCCATGGTTCAGTACAGCTGGGTGTGGATTTTCTTAATAAGGAGCCCCGCTAGCTGGGCCAAGCCCAGCAGCCTGTTCTTTCCTGCTCAGCAGCTTAACCATAAGAGCAAAGGGAATAGGTTTACTGTGAAAGGTCACTGCACCTTAGGCCAATGGAGAGAAATCGGAGAAGGGCACTTAACCCACCGCTCATGTTCGGACACAAGAAACTGGGGAAGATGTGCTACATTTTAAGTGTTTCCATGAGGTTTTGGCCGTGAAGACAAAGTTGTGGCATGTGCTGAACAGCAGTGCCCGTAGGCCCCTCCTGATTGGCTCAGCACACGTGAAAATATAAGCAGACAGACAGAAATGGCTGGTTCCCTGAAAAGGTCCAGTGAATAGGCCCTCCCCAGATCTGCTTTACTCATATCAACACATGGGCATGCTCTCTTTCTTCTACTAAACACATACATGTAAACTGAGAGAGACTTACTTAGTGATGGGGGCTACACAATTCACTCCAACATTAGCTAATAGTCAGTTTAGATCAGTAAATTGCTCAGGTCATGAGGTTGCGTACAAAGCCGTGAGCCGTGTAAACCTTTTGCCATTGCCACCCCAGTGCTCCCACTTCAATCCTCCCTCCTTTAAAATGGTTTGCTCAATCTGTCTGTCTAAGAATAAATAGACCTGTACAGAAAAGAATGAGGTTGAAACAAACATTTGTTGAACATAATAAAAATATGTATACTAGGCTATGTGTTGGCTGGATACTTGATGGCTATGATATACTGAGATATGTGCATCCATGTTGCCCAGCATGCCCAGCCAGTGGCGTAGGCAGAAATCACAATGTGGGTGAGCACCGAGAAAATCAGGTGGGCTAGCCCGTCCAAGACCAAACATCTATATGTTAACCAAAATAAATAGGCCATTAGAACTATACTTCACTGAATGCACCACAGTCTAATCATACAAGCCTTATACATCACCATCAGAGGTAATGGTACAGGCACCTGACATGTATACTGTACATATGTACCAACTTCGTGCATATAAAGTAACCTGTTACATTAATCATTCAATATTTATTCCAGCATATTTCCACTCTGCACCATTGCAATGTATACCATAAATATATGTTTTTCTTTACTCTTGTTCAGCTTTGTTGACCTTGTTTTTAGCTGCATTTCTATTTCCACATGTAAAATGACAAGAGTCAAATTCCCAGTAGCCTACGTGTAGGTGTGTAGGCCAAACGTCAACAGCATGGCCTGGCACAGCGGCCACATATTCACATACACACAGCTGACAGCAACATCAGCATAAAATTCAATTGTGCACCGAACAAAAACTACACCCAATAAAAAAATAAATTAGCTTACTTTTGATGATCACAGCCGAAGACGACGGGGCTTGGTGTTGAACACTGAAAACGAGAGCAGGAACAAAAAGTTCTGTCTGATATGATGCCCTGATGCCAGTTTTTATCCGACTGACAGTTGAAAAGAGTCTGTAGGCCCACAGCTTGTTGTGGGTAGGGTGACGAGGGGCTATATACCTGTTGAGGAGAAACTGATGCAGGAGTAGGTCTTGGTGGGAATGATCGCTGTACTTCTTCCTCCTGATCCTCAGGCTTCTGTTCCTCAATGCACAGGTGTTTCGGTTTAACGAGTGACCGTGTTATCTGGTGACTCAGCCGAATCCATGCATTTTATATAACCGGTTGACATAGATAATAAACACAGAGGAGCATTTATTTAAAATTGATTAAGTCAAATTTTTAAAAAATGGTTTAATGATCTTATTCAGATAATTGAATCAGCTGACTGCCATTCACTGGATGATCCAACAAATAATGGAAGCCTTCTGATAGGGTGGGTTAGTGCCAAGTGGGTGGACCCAGGTCTATCTACAGTAGAGATACCTGCACCTGCATGGCTCACTTTCTGTCACGCTGCTGCAGTTTATAAACACCGTTTGAGTTTATAAATAGTTGTATATCACTCTCACTTTTGTCACGCACAAAGTCACAGAACACCTGGAAGAGACAGACAGACCAGAGATGTACATCAGCCAGGTTAGCAGGACAGACTAGAGAGACATGAACTGCAAGCTCCAACAACTTAACAGGACTGGGTCTGCTGATATGAACCATGGAGAGGAGAGAACACAAGTTTACCTGATTGCTGCTCCTGCAATTCACTCTCATAGTGTTTTATTTCTCTTTTTCGTGGATACTTCCGCTCCATCTTTTCACCGAAGTTGTATACATTGATTGGCACCCGCTTTGACACGAGGAGAAGGAGGAGGAGGCGGGACTTTGCGTAATTTACGGGGTTGGCCTACCAAAATAAAATGACTCATACCATTCTGAGGAGAGATAGGGGGGTTTTCATTATGAAACCTAAAGCAACAATAAATACAATGTTTATTTTTTGTTGTTTAAATGAATACATTAATGGTGAAATTTGTGTTTCAAAATAAATTTGGGATATCCATGAGCTACTTTGGCTTGCACAAAATATTCCATTTTTTGCCCTTATTCTGAAAAAGACAATATTCCCACTAAGCTGTTTGAATGGCTAATGATAATACATATTCCACTGATATTCCTGTTTACATGCAGCCATGTGAGGTGAGTTGCAGTAATGGTGGACACTGCCTAAGTGGGACACCCAAGCTCCAGTGGTTCTAGGTCGTCCTCAAACAAATAAAAGTCAATAAAACTATTGGTTGACACATGGGTCAGCAACCTTTACTATCAAAAAAAAAGAAATCTGTCATTTGATCATTGTGATGAAGGTAACACAATTTATAGTCTAAGTATATAGTATATAAGTCTAATGAAGTGAGGGCCAAAGTGCAAATGTACTATGGAGTATTAGGGCCGCATTGAGGGAAAAACATCTGAGATTACCAGAATAGTCATAACTTTACAAGAAAAAAAGTCGTAGTATTAAGAGAATAAAGTCATAACTTCACGAGAAAAAAAGAAAATAACATATAAAATGGCTACTTTATGATATGACTTTATTCTCGTAAACCTATGACTTTATTATCATAATATTACAACTTTTTTTCTCGTAAACCTCAAAAAAACAGTTATTCATTTCCATTTTTAAAAATCCACAGGGAGCCACTGGAGAGGAGCTAAAGAGCCGCATGTGGCTCCGGAGCCGCAGGTTGCTGACCCCTGGTTTGACACAAGCTGTGTTCCTTACGGACAGGCCTGCACACAGGTATGAATTATTCGGTCTACCATATTCTGGTTAGAGGGCGAAGGCAGAAGCCTATTTTACATTAAGCAACCATTACAGTTTACCATTAGGCCCCCAACAAGGTCCTAAATATAAAAAAAGGTGATGATAGACCCCAGGAACGGCGCTGGGTTTTGAAGCAAATTTGACATAGTGGCCAAACTGTTTCATTACAACTTCCGGGTCCGTTACGTGATGCCATTCGGCCCAAAAAAGACTTTTCCCATAAACTTACATTGTGAAAGAGATGTCTGTAAATCAGCGGATCATTTTTTATATAGGTAAACCAACTTCCCAGTACAAACACTTAAATAGCACTTTTTAAAATTATTAGATCCATTAAGTTGTAAAATGAACTAATAGCCGAAGTTGAATGCGCTGACAAGAGTGGATTTTGTTACATTTATATGTGGAGTTTTGAGACTATTCTTTGTGTAGTTGAAAACATATGCTATTAGTCAATGTGCGGTACTCTCAAGTTGAGATATAAAGAGAAGACGTTTGATTGTTATACCTTTACTCAAGTTGGTAGGTATTAGTGATTATTAAAGTACAGTACCTAACAAACAGAAAATAGTCTACTTACACATTGTTATGTATTTATAAATCTTGTTTTTATGTGTGTATCATGATACACACATTTGTTAGCTGAACTGACACTCCTCTCTCTCTCTCTTTCTCCATACTGCTGCATCCCAGAGTTCAAGTATTGACCACAAAAGGTATTAGAATTCAACATTTTTGCGTTGACTGTTGGCTGACTGATGGCATTATTTTATTAATGATTTAGCACTGAACTTTGCATTGTGCTGACACCAGAGATGGGGTAGCTAAGCTGTGAATTAAGCCCCAAATCCCTTCGATTCCCCCTGGCTGGCAGTCTGCTCATCACTATTACTTATTCACCAGAAATAAAAAAGGGACTTCCAGTGTGGTAGCAGCCGTCTACATACACTATATCCTCCAAGTCCTACCTACCTGTTATAATCCTGCATAATGGAAAAGTGGAATGTCACCTTGTGTGAGAGGCAGCTGATATCTCTCAGCGAGCAGAGGAGAAAAAAAAAAGTCTTTTAGCACAAGTGCAGATCACATTTAATTAGACGAGAGGATTTAAATTGCCATGCATCAAACACTGCGGATGACCAAAACGGAAAGAACTTGGGCCACGGGCCAGATTCCATGAGCTCTTCCATAACCCATCAAAATCCCTTGAGCTACGGGGGTCAATAAGTCAGAACACAGCCGCCTTAATTAACGATGACCATAGCTGGGAGGTGCCCAGAATTTAAATGCCTGCCACCTGCATTCCGGTGAAATATGGAGGAAATTTACAAATGAGCAACTTTAGTTACAAAATTGCCATTATTGTTTTATTCAGTGCAAGGCTTAATTTGGAATGTCTGTCCAGGAATGTGCCATTAAAAATCCTCCTGCATGGGCAAGATCATCCAGAGGATTATACAGCAGTAACTCATTACTCGTGCAAGATAGATATCTCCGTAAGGCGTCTCGGGTAAAATGAGTTTGATGTTTCTAGTTCACTAATGACTGCAGACTAGGTATGGTGGGGTCATTTTTTGATACATGTTAACCTGTCAGAGTGGGCGAATATTTTCACCATTTAGCTGCCACCTATTGTTGAGGAGTGATTTCACTTTCATTATGCTTCGCGGGGACATCAATAATAGCCACACAGCTGTCAGAGTCCATTAAGACACATCTACATAAGGATGGGAGCAAATATTCATAGGCATATCAGTTTTCTGGGAAGCGCTCGGTGAGATGGATTGGAATGACACAAAGATGAACTCCCTTTTGAATCCATTGTGAGACAGGAACTGCCATATTGGCTCAAGGTAAAATATCACCCACACGTGTACACACATATCGAACGACACGCACACACACACACACACACACACACACACACAAATTCACCATACACATACTGTAGAAACTTATTTATATATTTTTCAGTCATGCGGCAGCTTTGCTTCTACAGAAGTGTTATTGTCTTGGAGCTTATCTTTCAAATGCGCCAATGCAGATAAACTTTACAGGCTGGACATATAGAGGCACTGCTTCTCTGAATATTTATTTGCTGTTTAACTTAATGCATTTTTGGCAATTTTTAAATAAAAGAATGTGAAATAAATATGTTGCAGGTGAACTGGACACACATTTGGAACTCCTAACTGACTAATATCAGATTGTGAATAAATAATCATATGAATAAATACAGTACAATAAATAACTGAACAGGTAAATTGTAAAAGATCATCAAAACTCAAGTATAATTGTTTTTGACTTTTACTTTACTTTACTTGGGCAGTAGTTCTCTCCCCCCTAGTGGGGCGCAGAGGCAGGTGGGGCACGTGGAACAAAATTTTTGACGTCAGAATATTTTTCAATGGCGGAACAGTAAACAAATTGTGCTTTCACAATAGTAATGGTGTCTGGGGTCTGTAAGTTTACAGAATGGACAGATATTTGACAGGGACGACAAGAAAAACAAATGATGCTTCCATGACGAACAAACATTTTCAACGTTTTCATCAAGCAAATCGCTGTTTGTGTCCCGCGTGTCACATTACAATCAGCTGTTTGTTTATGTCTCGTGTTCACAACGTTCAGTGTCATTTTCACTGTAAAGACGTAGTAGTCTTAAGCCCAACCATGTTTTTTTTTTCCCCTAAACCAAACTATAGTGGATTTAAACCCCTAACCTAATCAGTTGTTTTTGTTTAATTCACAACATTAAATTTGCAAAATAGGCAGAATATTTTTGGCATGAAAAATGTCATAATAACATTTCAGCATATTGTAATTCAAGTGAGAGATAGCTAGACTGCTGCGCCTCCTCATGGCTCTGTTTTCAGGCTTTAAAAAATCTAGCCTGTGACGGGAGACTTTGGCCAATCACAGGTCATTTCAAAGAGAGCCTTCCTATTGGCTGTTCATTCAGTGGAGGCAGCTGTCAATCACTCACAAACTCCGATCAAACGGTCAAACTAGGGAGTGCTGATCAAATATGAATCAATATTCTGTTACTGTAATGCCTATTTCTTGCCTCAAATGTTTTCAGAAACATCTTGTAGTGTACTGTTAAATGAGAAAGTTTGCTCCGGCTGGTGGGGGGTGCTTGGTACTTCCTCAACATATCTCAACATGGCTGCCTTGTCACAACCTTTCTAATTTTTTGATGATTTGATTGTTTTCAGATACCTGTCTTATGCACTACTGTCATGATATAGTGACCATTTTATAAAAATAACTTGTTTTAATCATATTTGCTCCAATTCTACCCACTGATGCTTTAAGCAGGAGTCTGACAAAGCGTCAGTATATGACGAGTTGGGATGAGAACGCGTTGCGTGACCGGGGTTAAAGTGAGATGCAGAACTAATGTTTTGACGTTAGAATCTTTTTCGTGGCGTAAACAAATTGTGCTTTCACAATAGTCTGTATAGCTTGACAGAATGGACAGATATTTGACAGGGACGAAAAGAGTCATTCTGAATTAATCGGCTACTTGGTGTTAGCTACACTCTGATATAAAAATTAGCCTCTGGAGAAAATATCTTAAGTCACAAGCTTAGCTAATTAGCTATCATGATAGGTAGCAGCTCCAACCTCGGTGAGCTAAATAAAACAAAATCGTATTATGTCTGTGCACCAAATTGATTTAAAGCAGCGGCTAGTCATTCAATTGTTGTAGATGATAAATCTTTGCCATTGCTGCTTTAGCTATCATGTGGTCGCTAAATTTTGTTTGTGGAATAATGTCATTAACATTGTATGAGAGTGACTGTCACAAGGAAAACATACTAATAAATAATAAACCAACTCCCATGCAATTGCAACTCAAGTACAAATCCATGCTTTTTCATCAGGAGCATAACATTTTGTACAATTAACAACTTGCCTCATTGTTCTTGAATCACATCTGTAACATACAGAGCAAAACAGCCAAACTGAGATAGCGTGACATTATTGCCTCTGATAGCTCCATAGCCTCTAGCAATCTCTGCATAACGAGAACAATGTGCTTGATGGTCTCATGATTACTGCACATTGCTTTGCATACAGAAGTCCTCAATTGCACTGTAGGTTGACATGCACTGTACTTACATTAATATTCTATGGCCTATTGCTCTTGTCTGAGCTCAGCAAAAAAAAAAAAAAAAGGAAGAAAGAAAAAAGAATGGCCTGCTCCAGTATTGCACTGAATTAAATCCCAGATGGAGCAGTATAGTTACAATGACCGAATATCCCAGCCCACATCCAGGTGTCCCTGGAAGCACTGGTATTGACCATCACAACAGTGCCGGAGCGAGAACAAGCTTCCCTGTGGGGCCCAGATGAGTAAGGAGCTGTCAAGCTTGGCTCCCCTAAGCGTTAATAGACCCCCTGCCTGCACCTATCTCCAGGTCCGCATCTAGCCTCCAGCTGAGTCCTCCAAAGCTGTGGAAACCTGTTTCTATATTCACCTCCATCTCATTCTATCTCATAAATGAAGAAATGGATGAAGTTACCACACAGAAGATAGAGTGGATAGCAACATTTAAGCACCTGCAACAAAGTGTCTCTTTATTGTTATTACAACAGCGAGCAAGTCACACGTTATAAAATATTATAATATGCTATGTAGGCTGTGCATTCTTTTGCAGCATAACACTTTTGTGTCTCTCTGCTGATTAATACACTGCATAATATTTTACTCGGCTCTATTTAGTTGATAAACTTTTGATAAAGGTAAAGATGCAGTAATTTTGGCCTTCAGCGCTGCAAAATAAAGTTGGCCAATCTCTCTGAAATGACCTGTCATTGACCATCAGTATGTTATTGAAGATTTTTTCCACAAAAATACACAGAAGTATTCATTTTACACATTCATTTATTCAACTTAATTACATTTTGTTGGTTACAGGAGAAGTTCGGCCTTTGAAAAAGTCTTGAGAGTGATGGCAAGGGGTCAGCTGCGGGGGAGAGCTTTTTGTCCAAGTTACAGTATTCAGAGAGATTGTGAGTTGCTTTGTTAAATGAAGGAACACATTGTGTGGTGTAATACGGTTGATGTCAAGGTGAAGGTAGCCGTTTTGAGTAATTAATTGAGGTCTGAGACTCTGTGGTTCTTATCCAGAGACTCACATTTTTTATCCTCAAACATATTTCATTATTTAATTCTTGTCCTGAACTTTAGCCAGACTCCTTTCACTGCCATACCTTCATTAAAGCAATCCTATTTTTTCCTTTCTCTCACCTAAATCCAGATATCAATTTAAACAAAGGATTCTAGCTCTAATTGGGAGAACAGTGATTGTGAAGGCTTCTAAACTGTGGAAATCTTACAATTCCACTGCATATATTTCGGCAAATCTGCTTTCACGAGAGCACACCGAAATGCCTGCTGGAGTTGATCAAGAGGTGAGAAAACTATATGAGGCTAAAGTGTCTGCATTGCAGTGTCTCACAGGTTGAAAGCTGCAAACTTCCATTTGGGCTGTTGATTCTCAGTGGATTGAGCAGTAGCAGCAGCAGCTCTTTCCGTCATGTGATTCTGTGTTCAGGGATGCATTTCATATTTATCTTTAATGCAGCTTTAAGGCTAAATGGAATGATAGATGTGATCAGTGGAACAATGCTTCAAAATGCGATATACATATGTGAATGGAAATACGGCTATTGTTTCATTTCTGTTAAACCAAGTTCTACAAGTTTGGTGATGGACAATCAGTGGTTTGGACAGGTTTTGTATTCGGTGCCTATTTCATCTATGTAATGATTTCTAAATTTAGTTAACTAACACCATACAACCAGTTTGAGATATTGCCTCAGTGCTTCCTACTAATCATATTATGAGCTTATTACTACAAACAATAAGATCTCATCCTTGTTATCTTCGAGTAAGTTAATACTCATGTTGCTGTGATTGTCTTCACAGATTTGTTTTGTGGTCATCTCGGGGGAAGTTTGCACTTTTATTACAAGTCACGTCTAGATGGTGCTAATATGTTGGAAAGCTGAAAATATATCAACCCCATCTTTTTTTTCTTTCTTAGAAAGACAGACAAATGCATACACACATACTTTCAAAATTGAAGGCCAATTTTCAACAAAATGATGAGTCACTCAGTAATCAACAAGAAAACCTCTGCTGAATGGGGCCAAATGATACCCTTCCCTGTCAGGAGTCTTTGTGATTGAGAGTTATGTCACCATGATGTTATATTCACACAGGCTGTACTGTAGTTCAACAGCTAGAAAAATAGAGCAGAATATCATAAAACAATCATAAAGCACACAATGGACTAATTTCTCAGAACATTCATAGAAAATAAGATCCATAAATGTCTCTTATTTAATCTATATGATTCAATTGTGTTCAGTGCATTAATCCAGTAGCTATCTCTGTGCAACAGTTTGTTCACAATGTCCCCTCCTCTAGGGGATGAAAAGATGTATTCAATACCCAGAAGCAGATTCACGATTTGTAATCCCATTATGACGTGCCATCGCATACGTCACATGAATAGCAGTCTTATGTTTTGCAATTCTTAGGTGGGCAACATAAACCAGACCACAGGCCTAGGGATGTTGGATTTAGAATTTCTTCCTTATGCGAATGGACGAGACAGAATGAAGTTTGTGGGGGTTTGGAAAAGATATCCCTCAAAGACGGATCTCTTTGTAGGTCGTGCCAATATTTCAACGTATACCTCATTCAATGGTTCATTTGATTTCTTACGAAAAAGTTATTCTTCCTTTTTCGTTCATTTTCCTATGAACATCCAGCAACACGTGTCAATTTCAGCGTGTTCCATGCATACAGTATTTTCAAAATAAACTTCCATCTTCACAGGAAACAACTTATTATTGTTTGTTTTATCTGTCCAGACGCTGGATTGTAAACAGCTGAAAAGGAAACTCTTGAGGAGGTATGGCATTTGGTGTTTGGGGCAGCAGTACCGTAGTTCAGTCCGTGGGGAGTTAGCTTGGGAACTGGAGAGGTGCCAGTTTGGCTCATGGGCACTACTGAGGTGCAGTTGAGCAAGGCATCAAACCCCCCATTACTCGGTGCCATCCAAAGGTGCACATAAAAGCAAAGTAAGAAACTAAAACAACATAACCAGGCTAAATGGGAGAGAGTAAAGCCAGAGCAGAGTGGAGAGTTAGAGAGAAGCCTGGAAACTGCAAACCAGATTTAAATAACCTGAGATTACTCTCAGGTATTCCCAGGTTGTTCTAACGATCACCTGCAGAGAGAGCACAGACAAATGAGTCACCCAGCAAACTAGATGACACCACAGAGGTCGTTCACATATGATAATGTGATAAGGTTGATAATGATATGTGATAATGTTATGGGGGGTACAAGTGTCAAAAGTCATGAAAAGTTCTGTGTCACTGCAACCGAAATCTTCAATATTCAAAACATCAGTTGTGTCATCCAGGAAAGTGGTTTATTTTCTGATAAAATGAACAACAAATTGGGACAGAGGTTCCATTAAACTGCCAATACCAGCCACTATAGGGCTCACAGGAGCATTTGGAGGGATTTATGGATTTTAGGCAAGCCATAAAATGCTGGACAGATTGGATGTTTTATGCAAAGGAAGTCTTTTTCTCTTTCTGTTATCCAGCCTCCTTTGAAAACACTGTCAATAAAATTGGCGATCTCTTTTTTGACGTCATCTGGGTCATTATCAATTGATTTATAACAACAGGTGTCAGACTCTTGCAGTCACGAGGTACAACCATGGGAAGTTGGATGGATGATGGATCATCTCCCCCTGCCGGTCTTTATAGGTGTGGTTACTGTGCTCACTGCTCTAAAGTTCTTTGTACACCAAGTCCGTATTGTTCGTATTGCGTTTTTTAAATCTGTCATCCGATAAAAAACGTAGTGCACACCGTGTCCGATCCGTTTTATCATGCTATTTGTTGTGGCAATTTTGCAATATGAGACAAAACTGAAATTAATTATGTGGGTACAATGGATAGGGCTAGTCCCAAACAGGGCTAAAGAATGAATGACATAAGCAAGAAGTTATTGTTTAGCTGCCTAGAGGACAGTCACTACTAATCTTTCCTACGTACACATCCTACAGAGTGAATGTTTATCAGATTTTGGATGATGATGTTTGCACTCTTTTGCCTTTTGACGGATGTGAAAAATGCAGAAAATCAAACCTGTTCCAAAAACTTTAATGATTGACGAAAGTTCCAGATATGGTGTTTAAAGATGATTGATACAACGTGAGGTCGTATTTATTTTCAAACGTGCGACAATTTCGGATGAAAAATATGGACTTGGTGTGCAAAGGCCTTAACTCCACTGATGCAAAAGTCGCGCAGCCACGCACATTGGGAAGAAATTCACTCATGTCATATGCTGAAATGTCCTTGTTGTCTGTTGTATGTCGGCCAAACTAAACAAGTTCTAAAACCGAGAATTGCAGAACATAGCTGCTATTCGCACAAAGAATCTTGAGTTTGCGATGGCATGTAATTTTGTGAAAAGAAATCATGGATCGGCCTCTACCTTGAAATTCTGGTGTATTGAAAAGTTGTCGTCATCCCCAAGAGGAGGGGAGATTGTAAACAAACTGTAACACAGAGAAAGCTACTGGATTTATACACTGAACACAATTGAGCCCTATGGATTAAATGAGGAAAATAATTGATCCTGTTTTCTATATGAATGTTGTGAGAAATGAATCCATTGTGTGGTTTAGGATTGTTTCCACAAAGTTTCTAACATATTTTTTATGCTATAAACTGTATTTATATATGCTGTGAAAACATGGCATTGGACGGAAGGAACATCCAGAACATGTCTATCCTATGAAAGGCAGCTATTAACTGTGCGCAGGCATTTTCTACAGCTCCACTGCCTATTATCACTCTGATGAATACATGCTTTATGTCAAAACGTTGGTTGCTGGACCTTATTAAATGGTTTGACTATAACCACATCTCATCTTTTCAGATTCATGTTCTGTTCTCCATCTGAAGGAATATTCCTTTACCACTATGCTATTGAATTTCCTTTTGAATGAATGTTTATTTCCCTGAGCCAAGGCCCCACGATGGCTTACTTGACATATGTCTCAGAGTTCATTAGCTCCTACAACCCTGTTGTGAGTGTCTCATGGTGAAAACCATCAGAACTCTGCCTCATTGAGATGGACAAGCACAAAAAACGCAAGTGACAATAGGAAATGTAAAGGGTAAAACGTTTCCATGGCAACAAAGAGAAAGGCTTTGATACCTCTGGGCATGGAATGATGAAGACAGAAAGACTGCATGGATCTCCGTCTCATTCCTGCACCTTGTGAATAGGGCTGCCATTAAAATGCTCGTTGTGTCATGATGAGACCTTCAAACCTAGTGAATCTAAACTTTAACTCGACTTTTCCATCTGTGCGTTTCTGCAAGCGTGATACAAGCCTGATATGAAACGTACATGTAGTTATGAAACATATTTTTGGTTCAGAAACATTGTCATTCAAAATATGTCGTGGTTCTAATGCACACAGGCTCCGCACTATATTGGACTCTCTGGGTAATACTCTCCTCCAAACATGAGCACACATTCGCCCTCTGAAAATTTGCATAATCGTAGCCGTCCCCGTTCTCACAGCATATAAGATAGCTCACATCGCTGTTTGCTATCGTTTTCGTCCGATGCCGGCTGTGATGCTTTGCCACAATACGAGTGAGCCGGAGCTCGAGATCGATGACGTCAAGACCCCTGGTCCAGATGATAACCTCTGCCATCACCTGCAGGTCATCCCCGCTGGGACAACGACTCCGTTTGCAGATGATGGTGAGTACAACATCTTATCAGGTTCATT
>CAKALG010025868.1:0-14374 GCA_916700815.1 Helicolenus hilgendorfi | reverse complement strand
GGGGGAGGGTGTGACTGTGGCCTGCTGGACCATAGCAAGAGAACAGTATGTAGGACAAGGCCTTGCACTGGCTAACCTATCCTGGCTAGAGCCACGGTTGGGCGTGCTGAATTTCTGCATGCATGATCAATGGCACCGAATAAAAAAGAGAGGAGAAAGACAGCGGCGTGGGGGAGGGGGAGGGGGAGGGGGAGGAACAAGTTAGAGCGATTTGAAGAGATACTGGGAGAATAAAGCAAAAACACTTGGCTTTTATTTTTGATTATATTACTAAAGTATGTGATTATTAATTTAAACCCATTAAATAGTGAAGAGGGCAGTTAAGAGACAGTGATGTCTGGCTTTTGAGCAACTTTGGTTTACTTGTTCCAGAGGCTTAAACCTACAGTAGGCAGAATCTTTTTGGCACCATTGGGCAAAAAAATCCATAATAACTTTTCAGCATATTGTAATTCAAGTGTTCTGAGAGAAAACTAAACTTCTGCTCCTCCTCATGGCTCTGTTTCAGGCTATAAAAAATCTAGCCTGTAATGGGAGACTTTGGCCAATCAAAGGTCATTTCAGAGAGAGAGAGAGCATTCCTATTGGCTGTTCATTCAACAGGCAGCTGTCAATCACTCGCAAACTCTGACCAAAATCAATATTCTGAAACTGTAATGATTATTTCTTGCCTCAAATGTTTTCAGAAACATCTTATAGTGTACTGTTTAGTTGTAAAATGAGAATGTAAATAGGCATTACAGTAACAGAATATTGATTAATATTTGATCAGCGCTGGCTAGTTTGACCGTCTGATCGGAGTTTGCGAGTGATTGACAGCTGCTCAGAGACATTGGTCATTTTCCTCCGGTCTGTGAAATCTTGCAGATGCCATTAGGAGCAACGGAGGACACAGAGGCACATGATTTTTTTAAGATTACCTATCTCATGCACTCGGGGATATAGTGACCGTTTTATAAAGATAACTTTTTAAAATCATATTTGCTCCGTTTCTACCCACTGCAGCTTTAAGCAACACTTTTTTCAGATTTTTAAATCTGGTAAAGTATGCGTAAAAGCAAAATGTGTGTGTGTGTGGGGGTGGGTGGGTCGGTGTGTGAGAGAGGTTTTCAGTACGCTCACATTGCACTTTTTATCCCTGCCTATGCTTTATCCCGTCTCCCTCCCTCTGTCTCGTTGTCACTCTGCCACCTTAAAACACTGCGATAGTTTGTCCAACCTAAATCTTCACCGCTTTTGTTTCCTTGACCACAGCTGACCCAGAGTGGGAACCCATTGTCTGCGAGTGAGCGACCTCTGACCTTCCAGGGCCTGGGACCTGCTCTCCACCACCCTCGAGGCAGTTTGAAAGAGAGTTGAGAAGGGGATCTTGTGAGAAAAGAGTCAGTCAGTCAGCTGTAAGTTTGAGCAGCATCATGTCTTTAGTGGCAGAAGCCATCATTTGCATGAGATGCAAAATGTAAACAGGCAACAAGTAGTTCCAGGAAGGACCTCATTGAGATAAATGCAGGGATACAAATGGCATGTTTGTAGATGGATAAAGACAAACAGAGCAAGAAAAAAAAAAGTCTTTTACAACGGAAGCCAGGAGACCATTTTAAAGCACTCCATTTGCTGTGGGTGTTTTTTCCACCTGGCAGGTGGTGAGCCAAAGAAATCATTACATGAGAGGAGAAGGGAGGAAACGAGCGCACCTGTGGTTGCGCCAGGAGCCCCACCTCCGTTCTCCGATCACAAACCCTCCATCCCCCAGGGGAAGGTGTGGCAAAGCGGGAGGGAGACAAAGGGAGGAGAGAAAGGGAGAGGAAGGAAGAGATTGTGGGGGAGATTTACAGGTCTCTTCAACAGTTGACTGAAGGTTGAGTTAACCTTTTATTAATCACGCAAAACAAACCGGACCGGCGGTGGTGGGAGGCTCTGAGAGGCTTCCAAAAAGGCGGCTGTGGGCTTCCTGCGAGCACAAACAGACCACAACCTATTTACCCTGATGACACAGGGCTATTTCTGTCTGTCGGCTGTGTGAGTGTAAGCAGCAGCAGCGGAGATCTACGCTGTAATACCACACAGCCGGTTGGGCGGATAAACGCAAGGAAACAACACACACACACACACACACAACGGAGACGGCGCACAAAGGCTTCTGGTTACAAATCCGCAGAGACCTAACACTTAAAGACAGATTGTCAATACTGCACTTGCCTCTGTGGAAATTGGTATGGGAGTCGCAGTTTGTTAGAGGACTGTCTATCCATCACTGTTGTACTGAGTGCATTATTAACTCCCAGATAGCGACTAATTATCTGTTATCTTCCGTCACATCTACAAAGCTTTGCTTGGCATGACATTAAATTACAGCATCCATTCAATCCAAAATGAGACGTTCATTTAAAAGTGACAAGTACTTAATACCACTACAAAGCTTTGTTTTAAAATACTCTCTTGATTGACAATGTGAGTGTTTTAAAAGGTAGCGGCGATGATGAATTAACTTTTTGTTACTTTAAGTGATGTAACTTTTTCAGTCCCGATAGCGGGCGTTGGGTATCGTCCCATACCGAGTACAGATTCCATACCAGTGTTTCATTAATTAAGCTGTGTGACTCACTGTGTGGAAGTGACTTATTTAATGTGTAAGGCAACATCAAGCTTTAATGGCCCAGATACACCAAGCCGACATCGAAGAATTAGCAGCGATGAAGGCCGACTGTTGTGTCGCCTTTGTCTGGGCCCATAAGTTGCATTTGAACACACTGCCAAGACTTCAATGACGGCCAGTTAGCACAGACGTTCTGTGCCTGCGTGAGATGAAATAACTCTCCACACCAGTAGGTGGCGTTAGTCTGTATTCATCATTCAAGAAGGGAAACCAGTAGACTGAGGATGGCGAATATACAAGCCGTTATGATACGCACATGAAACAAAGGGGCGTTTGCCGACCAATTTCACACCACTTTCACTCCCCACATAGCTTCATTCCAGGCGGCAACAGAAAATGTCCAATCCTAACTCACCTTTTTTTATCTAAATCCCGCCATCCAAGTGCACAGATATATAAAGTCAAAACTACACCCCTGTGCCCATTACTAGAAATGATAGTAACAAAAGAACATGTGCAGCCTAAACAAATACTAATAAACAATTCAGGTTAGATACGCATTTTGGCTCCTACAAATAGATCGGCTTCATTGCCATCGATACCCGATCTATTTGAGTCAGTATCGGCCCGATATCGGTATCTGTATCGCTGATTCCTTAAAATTTATGTTAATTCATATTTACATGCACCATCCTCCTGTGTTTACAGCGTCTCATGTCTGCCCTGACCCTCTCTCAGGGGTGAGATGATGTCACTGAGCAATTGCTGGAAATGACATCATGACACATTCAGATGGAGTCACGACCATCTCTGAGACCATCGCCGTGCCAACCTGAAAGAGAGGATTTCTGCCGTGACTCATCGCCTCTTTATCGGAAGATGTGCTGCGGGTAATGCAGTGTTAACACATGATGGATTTCACGCCAAGGCCTTGGAGCGGGTCGGAAGAAAAAGAGAGAAAAAGAGAGGATGAGGAAGTGAGTATACTGTATGTAAGAGAGAGAGAGTGGATGAATGGTGGTTTTTAAAAGTCTTAAGAGAGTTTTGTTTGTAGCAAGAAATCCACACCACGTGTCTCCAAAGTACCTTAGACACACACACACACACACGAACAAGTGGAGTTGCAGTGCGTCCGTGTATCTCTTTTAATCCTTTTTCCACTCCCCCCTCCATTTCTTTTCACAGGACCTATCAACGCCATTCCTTGCTACTATTTATAGGCGACCACTGTCCCCCTGTCCCCCTGCCTGAGTGTGTGCATGTGTGTGTGTGTTTCAGGGTACCCTCAGTAAACCAGTGCTTCTCACTCCTAATCTCAACGTGGTGAGATTCACTGAACAGGATATATGGGAAAGCCAGTTACAAATATAGGTGTGTGTGTGTGTGTGTGTGTGTGTGTGTGTGTGTGTGTGTTGGGGGAGGGGTGAATGAGCTTGATTTATCCCACCTGTTCAGTTGTTTCCGGTGCGTGCATGTCGATCTACCACTGACTGCTGAAATGTATTCCACGAAGGCCTGGGAACTCACAAATCATCCCTGGAAAGTTGGAAAGTGTGTGTATTTATTGCCATGGATGTATGTGTGTGTGTGTGTGTGTGTGTGTGTGTGTGTGTGTGTGTGTGTGTGTGTGTGTGTGTGTGTGCGTATGCCTAATTGTAAATACTTTTTGTGTGATACCAACACACGGGGGCTCAGTACAGTACAGCTGCTTTATTTTGCGTGCTGCAGTGTGCAGGCCCTCCAGCCTGATGGAAGGCTGTGATTATTGATTTATGAGCTCACTGTTAAATTGCGTCCTGCTTTGTAGTCTAATCAGCAACTGACATATTACATCTTCACACCATTATTATTATTTTATGTATTTTAAAGGGGTAGTTCACATTTTGGGGAAAAGTGTGTGCTGAGTGAACTTATGGATAAACTTCTAGAGCTTCAAACTACAGGCTGTTTGAAGCTTTTGATGATAAATTGTGAGATTAGTATCGCTTTGTTACTTTGAGGTAGTAAGCTAGTCTGACTAAACTTCTCTTTGTAATTTCTCTGTAATAGCCAGCAGGGGGCGACTCCTCTGGTTGCAAAAAGAAGTCAGATTGTATAGAAGTCTATGAGAAATGACCCTACTTCTCATTTGATTTATCACCTCAGTAAACATTGTAAACATGAGTTTATGGTCTCAATCGCTAGTTTCAAGTCTTCTTCAATACAGCATGATGTTCATTTAGTAAATTATGGTCCCATTTAGAGTCAAATAGACCATAAAGCAGGGTATGCTTTAGGGCGTGGCTACCTTGTGATTGACAGGTCGCTACCACAGCGTTGTCCGGTCTGGGAGTTGTCCGTGTTTTTGTCTTGCAACTTTAACCCTTCCACAGTGTGTTTTCAGTTCATGAAAGTTAATTCAAACATTTTGGTCACCTAAAAATGTTTTATTCAGCGTTCGGTTGTACTTAGCTCCACCCTCTCGTATCACTTCTGGATGCAAATAAACAAGATGGCGACAGCAAAAATGCGTAAATTGAGGCTTCAAAACCGTAGTCCACAAACCAATGGGCGACGCCATGGTGACTACGTCCGCATACAGTGATGCTGGCACCCTATGAGTAATAATAGTCAGTGTTGTGTTTACAGCTAATCTCTACTGCCCCAGCGTGTCCAAAACTAAATCAATTATTACCGCTGTAAAGACACAAGACTAATTATATCACATTTCTGACCACTTCCTGTTTGCATGGCCTCACCACTTCCGCTAAAGCAAAGATAATATAGATTATTGGAGACACCACCAGGCCATTAGCAGTTTATAAGTGTCCAGTCATCTCATAGCCACAATCTGATGCAACCATGCAATGTTTTGAATAGATGGCAATCATCAATTTGAATCAATGTAACAATGTAACAAAGACGATGTCAGCTTTATTAAGGGTGTTATGTTAAAGAGGAAGGTGACAACTGATACTATTTGTTTGCATACAATTCAACGTGTCAGTGAGAACACCAAAATGTAAACGGAGCGTTACATAGAAAGGATTTAGTTGGAGACATACATACAAAGAAAAGAAACAGAATGAGGAGGTTAGCAGGGATAACAAGCAGAGGGTGTATGTATTATTCTACTGTATATGTCAGTGTATGTGTGTGTGTGTGTGTGTGTGTGTGTGTGTGTGTGCAGCTGTGCAGTGACAGAGTGAAGGGAGGAGAGAGCAGAGGGGGTCCATTGTGGGTCTTTGTGTGGCTCAGATTGTCCTCTTCTCTGGGAAAGTGGAAACTCAACACTCCTCTCCAGAGGTCTGGTTACCAGGTGAGAGAGGAGGAAAGAAAAGGGGAAAAAACAGAGCGGTAGAGCGAGGGAGGGAGAGAGCTGCATAGGTGTGGAGAGAGAGACCGAAAAGGAGAGGCGAGAGGGGAGAAAAGACCAGGAGATTTGTTTTTGAGAGCTGGAAAGAGAGATGGAAACAGAGAGAGATCAAGAGATGAACACAGAGATAGGAAGAAACAACCCGAGAGACAATAAACAGAGAGCGGCTCAGATTTTGGTTTAAATCCCACAAGACTAAAATGGATGTTCAAAGTGTAACAATCCTGAACAAATTTCAACATGCGGTCTGTAGAAGAAGTAATTCCGTGGAATTAAAATGATATTATCAGTGCTATGTCCCCCTCTGCAGTGAGCCAATATAAAAAGATCAGATCATGACCTCATCCGACGTTTTAAGCAAATACCAGATACTAATGTCAACATGTCCAAGCCTAATAATAAAAGCCACTGCTGTGATCTTTTACACAATTAAACATGAAACTGAAACCAGTGGCACTCATTTATAACTTAGTTATAACACAACTCCTCCTAGTGGCCACTTTTGGGACTGTAAGAATCAGCTCAACTTCCTGCAACTTTTCTCATCCCCAGAAATGAAACAAACATCACACGTTATATCAGAAAATGTACATTTATTTTTCTTTTATATCACTTTTTACAAACTATATATATATATATATTATTTTTTTTACAAACACCACCTTTAACCCTGAACACCAAAGTTTACAAAGTACAAAGAGGAAGTACACTATCTACTGTAGCTAGAAAGACCACTCAGTTTCCAGACATATTCCAACTTGATTTTGATGTCTTAAGACATGCGTGATTAAAAAAATACAGCTAATTAAACATTTGATGTGACTTTAAGGACGCCCAACCTTTTCAAGTACACTTCTTTTTCATTTTTTTTCCCACAGTATATCTGGTATTGAGTATTTCTTACAAATCTTTTCCCTCTTTTTTGTTTATATCATTACATGCATCATGATATCAGAACTTATGAGTACTTGAAATTCCCTTTTTGGATCATCATATGCAGCCTGTTCTCATTCCCAGGGTGCCAAATCCCGAGGCTTTGTCACGGCCTTCGTGATAAAACGCACCGGGCGTTCCATTAACTATAATGTGAACCCATCCACGGCAACAGTGAGAGCTTAGAGAAAGTGCGCCGTGAGTGACTGTGGTGACATAGTTTAAAGAGCGAAACGACGCACTAAGGGCGAGCGGGAGGGGAGGTGGATGAGTCCAAAAAACACGAGGCTTTCATCCAGGAGACCGCTGTTCGTGTCCCGTGCGTTCCTGTGAGTGAAGTAGAGCCGTCCTGAATACCTTTTTTCGGCTTCGAAGCTTCGGAAAGAAATATTCGAAGGTATTCGAAGGTATTCAAAGCTTCGCTACGCAGATCAGCAAGCTGACATGTTCTTCTGCCTGTCTCCATCTCCACCGTTTCAGTGCCGTTGGCGCACTACTGTACAAACAGCGATATCGTCGGATTATAACTAATACAAATTAATGTTGAATATGAATAATGAATAATGATGTGGGATGATTCCTATTTTGGGATTTACATTATTATCACATACTTATATAACAAAAAAAACAAAACAACGAAGCATTCGAATGCTGATTTGGAGGTCGATTACCATGGCAATGGTCGACGCTTTGAAGCATTCGGGTCAGCCCTACAATCAACTGTTCGTTCATGTCCCTTGTTCACAACGTTCAGTGTCATTTTCACTGCACAAACATAGTAGTTTTAAGCCCAACCTGTAGTTCTTTCCTTAACCCAAGTATAGTGGTTTTAATGCCAAAAATGTGATGAGTTGGGATGAGAAAGTGTTATCATATGAGGTTGTCGTCTTTTGTTTGGTTGCAGTCAAAGGTTACAGTTGCATTGCAGTTAACTGATACCTGATCTATTTCCAGAGAAAACTGTGAAAAACATAGCAATAATCTCAGAGACCTTTGATGAAAATCTTATACAGTACTATTGTTGATGCGTGTGTGTGTGTGTGTGTGTTTGTGTGTGTTTGTGTGTGTGAAAGCGAGAGAGGAGAGGGCGATGGGGAGGGGATCGCAGGAGTGACCATGTGTGTTTGACAGGAGTGTTTTTGTGGATGCTTGCGCTCGTTCTCCCCCGATATTGTCTGGAGTGGATTGTGGAGGCGGCAGCTCTGAGAACAGCTGCTTCTGACAAACACTGCGTAAACACTATGTGTGTCACTTGGGGATTGAGTGTGTGTGTGTTGAGTGGGTGGTAGGACACTTTTAAAATTGCAAAGAGGAGACTAACCATCTATCTAATAACCATTTGGTCCGTTTGAGACGTCACACGGCCACTAGAGCGATGATGAGTCCTCGCAGAACGGTTCATAATTAAAAACAGATAAATTAACCTTTTTATAACAGAAGCTTCCTGTTTGTGTGTCGGAGCAGAGACTGATATCGACCTCCTGCGATATCAAACGTGCCCCCCCCCTGAAAATGATCCCAGTGGATGGAGATTCATCTTTACAAAACACAAGAGGCGACTGAGTGAATGAACTATATGTATGTTGTATGTATTTATATGTATATGTGAGGGCGCGTGTGTGCATGCAGATGTTATGTGTGTGTTTTTGCATGCTAGCAGGCAGATATCACTGTCCTCCGTTATAAGCGTAGTCTGCCTTGTTGTGCATGACCAGTCTGTTCTCCACGAAATAGAAGCTGTCTGACCGGGTCTCGTAAGGACACTCCACCATCTGACGGACTGAAAAACAGAAAATATAATGCATGTCATTCATTCATTCATCCAGCCAATGAAGGTTTTTTAATATCCAAGCAATTAGAACTTATTGTATAAAATACGGTATGATTGATTGATAATTATTGAAGTGTCTAAATTCTTTGCTTTGCTTCAAATTTGGGCCACCATTGCAAACACATGGCACGAATAGAGCGCTGCAGGAATGAGTCCTAAAACCCGGAGATGAGTTAGCATTTTAGTACTTCTGGTTCCCTTTTTTGGAAGTCGATGGGTTTTCTGAATGGGTTTTTAGTTAGATGCCTGAAATAAGGTCTGTGGTTAACACAAGCTGAAGAGATTTAAAGTTTTTGTTCTACAATATAAAATACGTCAGTAAATATCCCACACGTGAATTTTCAATCTTTTATATGTCTTAAAAAAGGCGGTTGCTCACAAGTGGGTAAATGAGACTAGAACACGTCATCACGCCTCTTTGTGTATACTCGCGCTCATGCGACCGTGGTGTCGTTCATTTATAGCTTAACGTTAGCTTTTTATTTCTGGCGATGCATTCTCACTTCAAAAATCATAAAAGTGGTGTTCATTTGTGGAGATTATCTTGCTGCCACAGATCTTATTTTCTTTTTTTTTTTATCGAGAGAACCAGGGCGATGCTAACTTCCGGGTTGACCTACAAAATCCCTGCAGCACTCTATGTCCCTCCTTAATAACTATAATATCACAACAGAACCAGTGGCAAAACCAGGTAATTAGGAAAATAATTACCATAGTTGTTGTCACATAAAAGAAGTGGTTTTATATTTAACTTATGTAAAAGCATTAAAGGGCAGTTTAAAATTAATTTGTCTGTCTTAATATGATACTAACATGCACAACATGTACACTGAAAGAGTCATTGGTCACTGTAATCATTCCTCCTCTGTACTGACCGTGAAACAGTCCCCTCCTAAAGCAACTACATTGTAAAACATAGAGGACAGAAATAACACTGAGGACAAAATCCACAGTTCGGTGCAGCCTCTGTGCTAATGTGAGGCTTCAGCAGTCTACGTCTAAGCCAAATCAAGTGGGTGTCCTCCAGAGTTAGATATTTTAGGATGAAGTTCCCTTTTTTGTGTTTCCCCGGGCATTGTTTCCGTGCTGAGCTGCAGCATGTAGGTTTGATGCTGTGACACAACACTGGCTAAATACACTTAGATGGACTACAGGGAAGAAGCCTCATATATTAGCTTCAGCTGAACTTTAGAATGCATTTTTACAGTACTGTGGCTTTTGTTCCTCAGGTTTTACAGTGCAGTCGCGCTAGGAAGGCATCTTTTTCAGGCCAGTACGCAGTGGAGGAACGCTTGCAGCAACCAACAACTCTTTCAACGTACATATGGCACGTAGGTATTCTATTAAGATGGACCACTTTTTCCTCATTAATATATGCACATATATGCAGCTCCAAAATCTAATCAGGTCATCTGCTCTAGAGTTATTGTTCAAGAGTTATTGTGTTCACAAGAATGTGTCCACATACAGACATAATGTTCCATATATCATAAATGAGGGTCATAAAAATGCATGCATGCACAATATGACATTACAAGGAAATACTGTACGTTAAGTTACACAAAATTGTCACATGGCTAGCTTAAAGTGATCATAGATTGTTGCTAATGTTGGGTGCATATCACTCCATCACCTACAGCTTCACCACCAAATAATGAGCTCAATTGTTAACAAAGTGTTCCATTGTGACACATGATAAGGATGGCGATACAAATCTCCTTTAAGGAAATATGATTAGTAGGGCTGTCAGAGTTAACGTGATAATAACGCGTTAACACAAATTCGTTTTAACGTCACCAATTTCTTTTACACATTAACGCAACTTGCAATTTTTGGGGTTTTTGCGGTTGGTACCAACCATGTCATACTAGCTTGTGGAGGCTAAATAACCAGTACCATTGATGGTTTCAAGACAATAGTTGTCATTGTTTTGTGTTGTTAATTGATTTCCAATAATAAATATCTACATACATTGCATAAAGCAAACATATTTGTCCACTCCCATGCTGATAAGAGTATTAAATACTTGACAAATCTTGATTAATTGCGATTAACTATGGACAATCATGCGATTAATTGCAATTCAATATTTTAATCAATTGACAGCCCTGATGATTAGTAATAACTGCTGATCTGTTCTTTTGGTATTTGCATGGTTCACAGATTACACAAAACAAAATTCAGTCTTCTCCTAGATATTCAACAATTTGTGACACATTTGTGAGGAAAAGGCGACTCACCGAGACTCTCAGACAGCTGAGGGAACTCGTAGATGTGCTCACAGGTGTTACGGCTGTTTGGGATACAGAAGCCAAAGTCAAAGTCGAAGCTCTTCAGCAGGTGATCGCGAAAGTAGTGCCTCTCGATCATGCGGAAGTTGTTTAAAGGCCGGTTTCCGACTGTGAACTCCACCCTGATTGAATGACACAGAAAGACTGAGATGTCACAACAGCCGGTCTGTTCTTGTGTCATTATAATGTTATTACAGTGACAATGCACTGGCTCAAATGAGTGTCTATTGTTTCCATTGTTTGTGTATGGAACAGGTGAGTGTGTTTTCCTTAGGTGTGGGTTGATGACGTGTGAGTCACTCACGTTGCTCCCACGGTCCTCAGTCGCAGGAAGGCCGGGGTGAACTGGTAGCGTACAAATCGTCCTGCGCTGGCGTCTGCCTCTCTGTTCTCTTCGTCGTCCTCTGAGACACACAACACAGGACATTCACACATGGATGACTCTGAACCTGACAACATGCTTAGAGACATCCATTTTGAGATAATAACAAGTTGTCAGCAGGGTCAGTACGTTCATTTTTAAGTGCTCAGATACTTCGCAGTCAACAGCTTCATTAAAGAACAAACACTAAGATAGAAGCGGTACATGGAGGAGGCTGATGCACATTACCTGTGTGTGGGGGCTTGGCAATCTCAAACAGGACGGTGCCGGTCTCCAGGTCTCTGATCTTAAAGCGTACGAAGTCGATGTTATAAATGTTGTCCTCGGGTTTACAGAGGTACCCTGCAACAATAACAGACAGCATTCAGGAGTTAAAAACACAGCTGAAATGAGTTTCAAGCCATTTGTAGTTCATGTTCCAGGGACTACAGATGGAAAATTAGCTTTAAGCTATATCTGGTATATAATGTGCATTGTTCCTTCTAAATAAACAATAAAATGAAAATAAAATGTGTACACCCTTAAAGCACAAACAGGATGCTCTGACGTGCACAAAGTTAACAACACTGTGCTTGGCTTATTTGACTTGCTTGTACATAGTACATTGTACACACAACTTGGCACACATACAGATTAAGGGTGTAGGAAAATATCGGTACAAATGAGTATCGCGATATTATGTTTTGCGATACTGTATCGATTCTCCAAAACACTTTTTTTTAATTAACCTCTTAAAAATCTGACGGCAGACCCGGTATTCTGTCTTTCAGAGGTTGTAGCGGGCGCAGTTTATATGCCAGGGTGACGGTACTAACCATGCATGTCGCAAAGGAGGCTTAATAAAGCCCCAAAATTACGCTAAATTTTGGCGATGAAAAACTGGTATGGTCATTTTCAAAGGGGTCTCTTGACCTCTGACCTCAAGATATGTGAATGTAAATGGGTTCTATGGGTACCCACGAGTCTCCCCTTTACAGACAGGCCCACTTTATGATAATCACATGCAGTTTTATGCAAAAAACATGCAGTTATTTGCAAGCGGTACAAATGTGTTATTTTCACCTATTCTAAAATGGTGTATTTTAATATTTTCTGCATACTGGGGTCCCTAAACAGCCTTGGAATTACATAAATTGGGTATCACTGTATAGCTGAGACTCTTGTGGATCCAATGAGTCCAATTGTATTCACGTGTAATGATGTTAGACCCAATAGTAGCCATTTCACATAGTGACTTTTTTCCTTAAAATTAGGTTAGAAAAGAAACGCAATATATCGCCTTGCTTACAGTATCACAATATATTGCAATATATTGAATCATTGCCCCTGTATCATGATACATATCGCCAGATTCTTGCCAATACACAGCCCTAATAGATACATGTGCACCCTAACCATAAAATAAGATAAGGTAAGACAAAGTTTTTGTGAAGCAACTGTGGCATTACTGTGAGATGTGCAGGAAAATAAGCATGTGTGAAGCCAACAAGAATATCCTGTGCTGTTTTTTTGTTTTTTTTAAGGCAGATTGATTAAAAACACTGACACAACTTAATAATGTCATAAACAGTGCCCCTTATGTCTTATAAAACTGAGATGAAGTGTTTAATTTAATCTCCACGCTTTCATTTCCTTGTAAATATCATAGTGGCCTCAACAGCTATACAACACTGATGAGAATCTGCATGTTGTTATTTATTTAATCTCTAATTCAGGCCATACAGAGAGGCTTTTCCTGGTCAGTCCTGGCTGTGATGTCATTTGTACATTTTTGATGTCATAAAAGGATCCCAGTCAACATCTGTATGTTGGGCCCATGTGGGTACTAAATAGGCTGAAAAATGGGCCCTATATGGGATATATATGGGCCCACATAACCATGTTGGCTGGGATCTTAGGAATTAAAGTGACACCACAGAGAACCAAATCCCAAGTGTCATTGAGCTGCTTATAAATAGAAACACCAGTTTTTCCATGAGTGAAAGATTGTCTAATGAGGCCTAACACGTGTTTATAATGTCAGATATGTATTTTATCAGATACTTATAAAACAGATATACCATTTTAGTCTCTATTTTCACATGACAGCCTGCTCAAACTGGACGTCATCTGCTCTAGTTTTATGTATAATGTATTCTGTGTAGGTTGTAGAGACTCGGCTACATTAAAGGTCCCATATTATAAAAAAGTGACATTTTCATGTTTTTTTATTATAAAGCAGGCTTAAATCCTATATAAATACTGTGAAAGTATCGAAACACTCAATCCACAGGGAAATACACACAGCCCGTATTCAGAAACTCTGCATTTGAAACAAGCCGTCAGTATTTCCGTCCATTCGTGATGTCACGAATATACAATATTTAGACCCTTGACACAATTTTAAACGTAAACATTCTAAATGTGTCCCAGTTTATTCCTGGTTGCAGTGAATGTGAATGTCATCAGCTGATAGGAAGTACACATTGACCCAAGCGGTTGCTTAGAAACGCAATTCTCATGCGCTAAAACGGAGCGTTTCAGACGGAGGGTAAATATAGGCATATTCAGGCTGACAGTAAAAATAAAGTTTGTTTTTTTAACATTACAGCATGTAAACATGTTCCAATAGAAACACCAAATACAAGTATGAACCTGAAAATGAGCATAATATGGGACCTTTAAATAAATTAAGACTTTTGTGAGGCTGAACGTAGTGTGGTATTGCAATATTGCGGTATGCGAAAGCCCTAGCTAAAACGGAGCGTTTCAGTCAGAGGGTGAATACACGTATATTCAGGCAGACAGTATGAGGAAAATTAAGTTTTTTTTTAACATTACAGCATGTAAACATGTTCTAGTAGAAACACCAAATACAAGTATGAACCTGAAAATTAGCACGATATGGGACCTTTAAATCAGCACATTTAGCATCATTATGTCCACATAAAGAGACATTATAGAGAGACAGACTCAAACCTCGCGTAGCCACCCGCAGTCCCAGCAC